>CM053793.1:362386234-362556234 GCA_028749045.1 Cupressus sempervirens | reverse complement strand
GGATCCTAGCCATTAGCCCAAGAAAGAGGAATTCATTTCACCCCAAAATAATAGGAATGTTATTTCATGAGTTTCTATCTTTAGCATTCTATAACATTTTTTCTACAACTACATTTTCATCACATTAACAAGGAAAAATCTACTACAAGAGTAAATGAAACAATAAATTATTTCTCTAAGTCTCCTTTAATCTCCATCTTAAAAAATGTAAGAACTCTATCCTTTCATTCTTCTTGCTTTCACAATCTTTTCATTTCTTCCCCTTACTCCTAACCATCTCCAAGAATGGAGAGTGAGTGAACAACTTACTAGCTCTTCCCCTCCTTCCTCTAATAGTCCTCTACACATTTTTAAATCTTTTATAATAAGGCACAAGGCTCCAAGCATTTTTTTGTCTCCCACTCTTGTCCCCCCCACTCAACATGTGGAATCTCTCATGATGGGAAGAAAAATTATTTTCCCACTTCTTTTTTCGTCACTTTTGAAAAGTGACCTTTTTGAGGTGTCACATCATGTCTAAAATGCATTATTAAATCTCCAACTAGTACCTTTCGCATAGGTATAGACCTTAGGGGTATATTTTGGCACATATACTTATGAAAAATGACCTCTCATTACCTTTTAAAAACCCAATGAAGATTAATTTCAAAATTCTAGATCATTAAGGGTTCTTAGCTCAACTTTTGTAACACCCCGCCATGGAACCCAAAAGAAATTAACCTAAAGTTTCATTAAGTTTGTCAAACATTTTTGTTCTAAAAAAATAAAGATAATAAACAACAACATATATAATATAGTGAAAACATTACTCATATACATAACAATCATCATAAATAGATTACATCTCCTAAGGGTTCGATGATGTTGAATCACATTTAAGTTTAATTAATACTAAATCCAATACACAACATAACCACATAAAAGAATAATCACAAGTACAAATCCATTTGAGCCATATACAATTATATAAGATGCTACCTAGCAATAATAAAAAATGCTTAATCATCTGTTGTACAAGTCATAAGGTATGATAAGCTCAAAGAATATACGACATATATAAAATACATCATCTCATAAGATTTCTGACAAATCAAGTACAATACAATAGAGAGTAATCATCCAACATAAATATAAGATTAGGAAGAAAGGATCATCTACACAGATACATCTAGCAATGACATCCAATGGTCAGATCTCAATGGTATAAGAAAATGCACTACCACTTGACCTCATGGAACCTAAAAAGGGTCTACTCCCACTGCACTAAAGAAATAGACTCAAGTACCAAACAAGATAACAATACACAAGTCAAAACCAACATCTAGGTTCAAGGAATCACCTAAAAGAAAACTATCTCAAAGGGGTACCAAGACACAAGAATCAAAAAATCCTACAGGTAACAAGACACATAGAAAATATACTATGCAAGTGGGCAAATGTCATCACATGAGCCAACTCTAAGGTTACCTTGGTAGCCACTACAGACTCTGATCCCCCTAGTGTTTCTATGCGGCATCAGTATCCTTTCATATAGACAAGGCATACTAACAAGTCAACTCTAAGGTTACCCTAGTAGTCTTTTAATACTCTGGACCCCCTAATGACTTTCTATGGTACCAATATCTTATTAATTCATTATAAACCCATTTAATGAAATGTTATCACTTATTAAAATAACCTACAATGGGTTACCCACCAACCTCTTTAGGGCCTCGGCCTCCATTGCAAGCCACTTCCCAACATGACATACAAATAACCTACCTTAAGCTCAGCAAAAGAGAAAGACCTCAAATGACCATAAACCACACATCAGTTCTTAAACAAGCAACTAGAAAGTACTGAAATATTACTGATCATAATCACAAATTCCACTAATACGATCATCCTAACAGGACTAGTCCAAAATCAAGTACACATAAAATAAATCCATTTCATAACATGACATCACCAAAAAAAATTAATTTAATCACCTCAGTCCTATACAAGAAACTAGGAAGCAATCAAGGCTAACTAATCAAAGACTCAAAGGTTATATTATATAAGTCACACCATTCACTTCAGTTCTACACAACAGATACTGGAAAGCAATAACAACCATCTGAACATATTCCTCATAGAACACACATGACACATCACCATGGTCAAGTATAAAAGATCGTAATAAAAAATCATCATGACATCATAAAACAAAACTCCCAATCCTTTAGTAAACATCTTGACTAGCCAAAGCTAAGTCAATCCCAAAACCCCAACATCGGTAATTCACACATTGCATATAGTACATACAAAAGTGAATTTCATAATTCATTAGGTTTTGAAAACCTTAAAGTTCAATATTTACTAAAGGTTTTCAAGTTTCTATTTTCATTTTCAATTTCCAAGTATTACGGTTTATAGATTTTTTAATATACAAATAGGGTTTCAATTTACATACATCATTTAACAATGTAACCCTAGAAGTTCATCAGATTCACTTAGATAAATCAATAAATAAGTTCAAAATAAATAGTTTAATTAAACCCAGTTGATTTAACATTAAAACCTTGTTTAAACCAAACTACACAACTTACAACTAACTTAATAACACTAATGCATTTATTAAATAATAATTATAAAATTATACTAATTTATTAATAACTATAGTTATTATTTAATAATATAATAAAAAATATTTTAAAGTTACTAATTACATTTCATAGTAATTAAATTAATTAATAATAATTAAAATTTATATTAACTAAATTAATTAATAATAAAATTAACTATATTAAAAAAAATTAAAATTTTATATATAAAAAAATCATTAAAAAATATGTTTTAGGCCCATAGGCCAAACCATAACTGCCCACGTCAGCCTTGGGCCTACTGCGGTAGTACCAAGTTTGCCTACGGCAGTCCTTTGGCCTGCCCATGATAGTCTTTGTACTTCATGTGGTAGCCAAGACACCAGCAGAAAGAAGATATGAGGAGAAGGGGGATGGGGGGTGGTGGCCTCCGCCCACGATGAAATATTTTATTTTATTTTATTTTTTAAACTTGTTTGATAAAAGAACCAAACACATGCCCCCCTCGCTTTTAACTAATTTTTTGTTATTATTTTCTTTATATGTTTATAATTATCAAAGTAATTATGAATTATTGTGGTAATTATATATATATATATATCTTAAAAATACAATCCTAGTATAGAACCCCAAATCAAACAGTCAAAATTTATAAAACAAACAAAGTTTTTTATTTCAAAATCCACATCCTGATTTCAACAAATCCATATCTGAATCCCCAATTTAAATTGAATGAGGGTTTTAGATACTAAATTCATTCACGGATGTTTTCAAGAAATGAAGAGCAATAATTTCAACACAAGGGTTTCAATTTTCCAATTTACATATAGATGATCTCAAAATGAAGAACAATAATATCACGAACTAGGTTTTCAGACTCAATTCATATAGAGATGTTTCTCAAATGAAGAATGCTAAAATCACATATAAGGGTTTCCAAATTCAATTCAATTCTGAAAAAAAATTCACAAACACTGAGAAGATAAAGAAATCAAGAATAAGCAACTATTGTACAAACCTACAAGATCCTACTTGGATCTAATGCTAAAACAACGAATACAGAAAAAATGCAAGAATTTCCTTCTCTTTTGAAAACCCTCTTTTCAAAAACTGGCTCCTCCAAACCTATGTCCTCACAAAATAAGCTCCACATCTCTGATAATGAGTTCTCCCCTAAATTTAGGGCTTTGATTGTGCAGTCATATGAGAAGACTCATTGATCTTTATATGTTTATTATATTTTGATTTCATGCACAACCTTATTTCCATTTAATTAAAATATCTTTATCAAATTAATTTCTTTCTCTCTTTAATTAATTTGCGAGACGTTTTTAATAATATATTTATTAATTTAATTAATAATATTATTTAGAGTTTATTATTAAAATAAAATTCCTAAATAATAATTATTAAATAAAATAAATATAAATATGCCAAAATTAGAACTATAATAAAATGTTCTAAGTTTAATTCCTTTATTTAATTAATTAAATATAATTAAATATTTAATTTTCTTTATAAAATTTTCATTAAATTAAATCATTAAATTATCTCTTTTAATTTGATTTATTTATAACAGAGAATCACAACAGACACACAAAACTAAATACGACAACTTAACTGAAAGAAAAAGCATAAAGTTAAACTAGAGGGTCAAAATTATGAATTCACGTCACTTGATGAATTCAGATGGGAAAACAACTCAGATACTTGTCCTACTTCCTAGGACAATTGGCTTAGGTTAGGATTTGGACTCAAGAGTTATCTCCCCACTTATACTATTGAGATATTGCGATAGGGTACTGGCATCCTGGCAATTCAGGGAAGTTGATACTCGGTACCTACAATTTGCATAAAATCCATGCATGTACAAACACATAAATACTAAACTAAATAGGCAATGGCAGGGAGTGGTACACCATGTAGATCCCAACTAGAAGGTGACTACAACTCCCTCCCTCAACCACATCAAGAATGTCAATCATAAAGTAAAACAAATAGGTACACCATACACATGAAAGTATGGGGTAAGTAACCATAGAACTGCATATAAATCATTCCTCTAACTAACATCATGAAATAACTAAAATCACTATATGAGCATACATGTAACATCATCAAAATAATCTTGAACACATGAAATAACTAAGTCAACACATATATCAACTGAATATGAAATACATTTAATCTAATCTAGTAACCAAATACCGATAATCATAAACCTAAACATAAAATAGGCCTAAAAGAATCTGGCAATATGAAAAGAAAAGTCAACTAGGGGTAGGCATTACAACTTCTACTTTAATCATGATTAGATGATTTCTATAAAGCAACCTTATATACAACCCCTTACAAACACCTTCACTATTAACTCCCTTGTGACTATAGTTCAAGCCATGTAAGTTTCTTGTTCTGCTTAAGGTGCACTTACTTTCCCACAACATAAATAGAATAAGAACTAGTTCACCGTACTAAACCATAGTTTTTAAATTAAATTTACACCATTTCTAATGTATTCACATATAATTGATTCAGACTTTACAAAATAACTCCACATGGATCAAATTTTAAAAAATTTATTAAATCATATAACACCTAGTTAACCTATAATTTATTATAACCAATTAGGTTTATCATTACATTCAATACCCTATTGGACCACCATGGTGACCACATGCATTAAAAATTACAATAGATACAATAGTGTAACATACCATTATCATCGCGAATAAAGAAATTAATACAATTATAATATTAAGTCTTTGTCCATTTGAGTCATAGTGTATGATGATAACTAGTGCAGGAGCACCCAGGGATAAAGGTGAAACCCTAATGAATTTTTGGTTTGTAAATGGTCTAAACAACCATTGAGTTAATAAGGACTAGGAATAAAGTCCCAAGGTAGGTTTAGGAGGTTTGGATAGGTAGGATTTGAAATGTGAGTCAAGTGTTGACAATTAGGTCCTAATAGGCAAAAATTGCTTATAATTGCTATAAGGAAAAATGTGGCAAAAAGGCCTAAAAATGGGAAAGATGTGTTCCACATGGTCCTTAGGTGTGTTTAAGTCACTTTGGAAGGTTTGAACACAAACTGGTCAAGTTTGTAGGCTCCATTTGCAAAATTGCAAAAGTTGTCAAAAAGTTGCTCATTGACAACTTTGCAATTTTTGTAAAATTGCATAGCAGCTTTTTGAATAGTTTGGAAGAATGAACTACTTGGGTAGTTATGGTTCAAACCAAAGGATAGAATGAAGGAGGGAGCCTTTTTAAACATGTTCCAACTCATTTCCAAGGGTTGGATACTGAATTGTATAGACAATACAATCTGAAGGAGAAATTTTTTGTTAGTAAATGTGGTTTGAAGGGTTTGTTAAAGAAACTTGATTGAAGAAACTACTATTTTGAATGGAATAGTTACTTGGAAACATTTTTTCAATCTATGCATAGTTTTTTTTTTATTCCAAGCATTCATTTATAAGGTTTAGAAAATTGCTTAGGTTTTGTGTTCCTGTTGTCCAGTTTTGTGATTCCAACACTTTAATGGCTAAAGCTTGAATTTCCTTGGTCTAAACACCATGGCTCTTAGATGTCAACCAAAAACCTCTATATACTATATACATTTTTTTTTTTGAGTTTATGTAAGACAAGTAGTGGACTTTTCAAGTGAGCCCTAGGTAAACATTGAAAGCTTGGCAAGGAGCAATGAAGGCTTGAATTAGAGTTTTGGAAAGAGTAGTAGATTGGCACATACCAATATTGTTTAGGAAATGAAGAAAGGAAGTAATGAGAGTCCATAACTTAGAGGAAGAGGTTGGAAGTGGAGTTTGGAACATTTGGTGAAAGATTCTTTGCCATTGCCTTTAAAACCCTTAAAATGAGGGTTTTCTAAAGCTATACTATACAATCATCTTAGGATCTTCAAGTTTAGGTCATAGGGAATAAGTTTTCTGAAGACACCAAGTGGCCTTGTTAAGATTTTTTTGGAGTTGTAGCTTGTTCCTTGTTTTTAGGAGGGCTAATAGGGAATCTTAGGGCACAAGGCTAAATAGGGTAATTTGGAGTTGTGGGAGTGTAAAACTCACAAGAATGATGTAGAATGGTGGGAAATGTGTTAAGAACCTCATAATGATGTTCAGAACTTGATTTTGGCCTTTAATGTACACTTGGTGAAGTTTTGGCATTCTAGGTCAAATAGTGCATAATTGGTGAGCTAAAGGGAGAGGATGGAAAATTGAATTATTAGGTGAGTTTCTTGGTCAAATAGGGACTAGGAAGGAGTCCTCTAGGTTAAAGTTTAGCATATTAACCCTAATTAGGCAAGGAGTAGCCTTGGAAGAGAAAGAAATATCTAGAGCGAAGAAGCTCCCCATAAAAGTGGTATCAAAGCCATAAGATTGTGGCTTGTGGTGGTATGTTGTATTCCACTAAGTCAAGTGGATCTTCAAAGATGGTTACCAATGCAGATTTGGCAAAGGAGGTAGATGAGAAAAAGAAGCTCATAGAAGAGAAGACCATGGTCCTTGATGAGGCCATAGAGGAGATGAAAGATAAGATAAAGGAAATGGAAGATACGGCCCAAGCTAAGGAAGATGAAGACTTCAACAAGGGTAAAGAGAAGGTGAGTTTGGAGAATGAGATACCTAAACTAGATCCTCCACTTGGTGAACAAGAAACATTCCTCAAATCCCTCAAGGATTTTGGAGGAAAGAACCTATGAAAGTTCTCACTATTCCATGGAAAGATGGATAGAGAGGTGCTCCTAGAATGGCTTGAGAGAATTGAGAACTACTTTGAATGTAAAGGGACAATATTGGCTCAAAAGGTGAGATTTGCAAAATCTAGATTGAAAGGTCAAGCATTAACATGGTGGAAGTTTGTGCAAGAGGAAAGAGAGAGTGAAGGGAAGAAACCTATAGCTAATTGGAAGGCTATGGTGGCAAAGATAAAAGAAACCTATTTGCTAGAAGATTACGAAATTTAGATTCACAAGCAAAGGTAGAATCTCAGGCAGAAGGATCTTGATGTGGCTGTGATGCAGGAGCATCCAGAGGTATAAGGGCAATCCCGTGTCACCCAAAAAATATACTTAGACTTAGTTTTTGTTGCATGTGTTTTCATTTTTGGACACCCATTTGGGTCAAATAAAGGTTCCAACTCTCACAGTTCAACTATCAGTGTGCTAGAAAATCTTGAATAAAATAGGAGCATGCAATTTGGCCATCATTTTGGTGACCTAGAAGGTGTGAATTAGCTAGATGAATGTAATTGTGATTTAGAGCATTCCAGAAAAAGAATCAGGTCAAAAGGCCCCATGATTTGAAAGTTATTGCAGTTTTTCAAGTTTTAGAGACCTCCTAAGAATGCTTCAAAGTCAGGTTAGGGGCATTAAATGACCTCAAAAAGGCTTGAAAAATGGGAGATGAGTGAAGCTTGTCCATAGGGCTATAGAGCACTTTGAGAGCTTTTCAAAAATGTAAATGGTTTGGCAATCGGAGCTACGGTTCAAAAGTTATGCCTCCCGAAAGTTTGGTTACCATTTCTGGATTCTTCTAGATCTGCACTAACTTCTAACGTAGCTTCTGGAACCTTCTATTTGGTTGGTGGATGCCTACTAGCACTTTCTAGAATGTACTCCTAGTCCTTAACCCTCTGGGGTCTATTTAAGAAGATTTTTGGCATTGTAAAAGGCAGTTCAGAGTGGAGTTTGAGAGGAGGTACTGAAAGGAGAAATTATCTCTAGATTTATGGTATTGTAAGCCCTTAGGGCATGTTTCAAAGTTTATTTTCCTATACTATTTGTACTAGCTTATTTTCTCAGTTAATATAATTTTTCCCTTTTTGTTGTGTCCATTTTGTTCTTGGTTTGTGTCCCCATCAAGTGGTATCAGAGTTGGTTTTCCTGAGTGTGTAGACAGAGCGCCGACTATGAGGCAGTTTGCACCAGGACTGTGTGGTTGTGGGTTTGAGTTAGAAGATTCCTCCATGAAGAGAGCATGATGGAAGGGCCAGAGCTATTAATCCTAAGGAGGGTAGAGCCCTCCAAAGGCAAGTACAAGCATTGCAAGAGGAGCTCCGTAGCGGAGCAAATATTGCCGCAGGTGATGACAGTGAGGATGAAAATGAAGAAGTAATGGGACCAGAAGGGGAATTTGATGGGGAAGTTCTGAATCATGCAGAGGAAAGGCTTTTTAGGGCCATTACTAAGTTTGGGAAAAGACCTACAATTGAAGTGGGTGTATTTTCAAGAAATCTGAAACCAGATGAGTTGATCGATTGGATCAATGAACTGGAAGAATACTTTGAGTATGAGGATATCAGGGACCCAGATAGGGTTAAGTTTGCAAAGGCCAAACTGAAAGGCCATGCCAAAATCTGGTGCTAAGAGGTTCAATTGGAAAGAAATAGAAGAGGAAAGGAGAAGATCACAAGATGGGATCGCATGGTGGACAAATTGAAGAAGCAGTTCATTCCTGTGGACTACGAGCTTGATTTGTTTAAGAAGATGCATGGGTTAAAGAAAGCAAGAAGATCAGTCCAAGAATATACAGAGGAATTTTACTGACTCTTGATTAGAGCAGGGCATGCAAAAGCAAATAAGGAGAAGGTTGCTCATTATATCAGTGGGTTGTGACCTAGCATCTAGGAGGAATTAAGTCTGGAAAGAATGACCAGTGTTGAAGAGGCATACCAGTTTTCCCTACGAGTTGAAGAGAAGTTGAATAAAAGGTTTGAAGGAAGACAAAGAGGGTGTGGTCAAGGAGGAAGGGGAAGTGGTAGGTCATTTAGAGGCTGCAATGAAACCCAAAAGAAAAATGAAGATATGGGTACTAGCAGGAACCAGAGGAATGAGGGTTTCAACCGCTCCCATGATCAAGACTTTGGAAATCAAAGAGGAAGAGGTAGAGGATGTGGACAAGGAAGAGGAGGCTTTCATGGTACCTATTTCCATTACAATGAAGAAGGTCATCATGCCTTTGAATGCCCTCAATGACAAGGAAGGACAGATAGGAGAGCTGAGGGCCAAGCTAGGGTTGCTCATGTGGATGAGGATGCACAATCATCACATTCAGAGGATGCAAAAAGAGGAGAGACCTTGATAAATGAAAGGGTCCTACTAAGTGGTGAGATTGAACCAGGACAATGGAGGAGATTGTTTCGTACCAGATGCAAGTGTGAGGATAAATGTTGTGACGTGATCATTGATGGTGATAGCACTGATAACTTGGTATCAGAAGAGATGGTCTCTAAGCTGAAGCTCAAGAGGGAGAAACATCCCTAGCCCTATCAAATTTCTTGGGTAAAAGATGATCATAAGGTCCTGGTAAGTGAACAATGTTTAGTAAAATTCAAAATTGGGAGTTACCATGATGAAGTTCTCTATGATTTTATTTCAATGGATGTTTGCCATCTATTGTTGGGTAGACCATGGCAGTTTGATAGACATGCAGTGCATGATGGACATGCAAACACATACTCTCTGACAAAGGATGGAGTTCACCAAAAATTGAAGCCCATGAAAAAGGAAGGTGAAAAGGTATGTAGCAGTGCTAGGATTTGTCTTGTTGATGGAAGGAAGTTTTTAGATGGCATGAAACATCAGCATATGTGCTATGCTTTGATTCCTAGGAAAGATAAAGAAGGTAGTAGTGAAATACCACTTGAAGTTTCAGATTTACTAGGGGAATTTGGAGATATTATTTTTGATAATGTTCCAGATGGATTGCCACCAATAAGGCAAATCAGTCATCAGATAGATCTGATTCCAGGAGCTAGTTTTCCTAACAAGGCTGCTCAAAGGATGACTCCTACTGAAATAGAGGAGCTAAATAGACAGGTTTAGGAGTTGTTGAGGAAGGGCTTGATTTGAGAGAGCCTGAGTCCATGTGCAGTACCTATAGTACTTGCACCAAAGAAGGATGGAGAGTGGAGGATGTGTACAGATTCTCAAGCTATAAATAGGATAACCATCAAGTACCGGTTTCCTTTGCCAAGGATGGATGACCTTATGGACTGCTTGAGTGGAGCTCAGTACTTCACAAAGATAGATCTCAAGAGTGGCTATCATCAGATACGGATTCAAGAAGGATATGAGTGGAAAATAGCCTTCAAGACCAAGGAGGGTCTTTATGAGTGGTTAGTCATGCCCTTTGGATTGACGAATGCCCCAAGCACCTTCATGTGGCTCATGAATGAGGTACTCAAGAAGTTCTTGGGAAAAAAATTTATTGTTTATTTGGATGATATTTTAATTTTCAGCAAGATTTTGGAAGAACATTTATTGCATATTCGTAGTGTCCTTGAAAGGGTAAGGGAAGAGAAACTGTTAATTAATCTGAAGAAGTGTATCTTTGCAAAAAGGGAGTTAGTCTATTTGGGGTTTGTTATATCACCTGAAGGTCTCAAAATGGATCCAGAGAAGGTAAAAGCCATCTTGGAATGGCCTACTCCAAGGTCTGCTACTGAGGTAAGATCATTTCATGGTCTGGTTAGTTTTTACAAGAAGTTTATTAAGAATATCAGTGGCATATGTGCACCCCTAACTGATACAATAAGAGGGGATAGAAAAGAGTTCAAATGGACTGTAGCAGCTACGAGAAGTTTTGAATTGCTGAAGAAGAAGGTAACAGAACAGCCTGTGTTGGCACTTCCAAATTTTAGAAAGGTTTTCTAGGTAGATTATGATGCCAGTGGCAGTGCTATTGGGGCTGTATTAAGCCAAAAAGGTAAGCCTATTGCATATTTTAGTGAAAAATTGAATGATGCAAAGAAGAAGTATTCTATATATGATCAAGAGTTCAGGCCTTAAACAAATGTAGGCATTATTTATTGCCAAAGGAATTTGTTTTGTATACTAATCATCAGGCATTATAGTACCTAAATAGCCAAGGTAAATTGAATCAGAGGTATATGAAGTGGGTAGAGTTCTTGCAGAGTTATACATTTGTGTTGAAGCATAGAAGTGGAAAATCTAACAGGGTTGCAGATGCACTAAGTAGGAGACAGTTGTTGCTTACAATAATGCAAGTTGAAGTAGTTGGGTTTGATGAACTCAAAAATTTGTACCTCGAGGATCCTAATTTTGCTGAAGCATGGAAAGCTTGTAAAGAACCTATTGTTGTAGATAGAACCAAGTGGTTAGACTATTTGATTCAGGATGGCATGTTGTTCAAGGGTAGTCAATTATGAATTTCAAGGAGTTCCATGAGGGAAAATTTGATTAAGGAGAAACACAGTGGAGGGATGGCAGGACATTTTGGTCGAGATAAGACTATTTCCATTCTTAGAGAACATTATTTTTGGCCTCAAATTTCACAGGATGTGAAGAAGTTTGTACAGAGTTGCCAGGTTTGTCAAGTTGCCAAGGGGTTTAGTCACAATACTGGCCTATATCAGCCATTGCCTATTCCATCAAGGCCATGGGAGGACATAAGTATGGATTTTGTTCTTGGATTGCCAAGGACACAAAGGGGTAATGACTCAGTATTCGTGGTGGTTGATAGGTTCTCCAAAATGGCACATTTCATTCCATGCCACAAAACTCATGATGCTGTCCATATTGCAGACTTGTTTTTCAAAGAGGTGGTAAGACTACATGGTCTTCCAAGGAGCATAGTTTCTGATAGAGATATTAAATTTGTTGGGTATTTTTGGAGGACATTGTGGAAAAAGTTAAGAACCGACTTGAAATTCAATTCCACGCATCACCCACAAACTGATGGCCAAATAGAAGTGGTAAACAGAAGTCTGGGCAATTTGCTAAGATGTTTAGTTGGGGATAAGCCCAAGGGATGGGATTTGATTCTACCATAGGTAGAGTTTTCTTATAATAACTCTATAAATAGGAGTACTGGAAAATCACCATTCCAAATTGTATATGGGAGTAGCCCAAGGATTGCACCAGAGCTGAGGAAGATAGAACAAGGGGAGAGGACAAGTGCTGAAGCTGAAGAATTTGCTGAACATATCAAGCATCTACATGAGGAGGTTCAAGCACACATTACCAAGATGAATCAAGAGTATAAAGCTAGGGCTGATCAAAGGAAAAGACATAAGGAATTCCAAGTAGGGGATCTAGTCATGGTGCACTTACGAAAAGAAAGATTTCTAGCCGATACTTACAAGCTGAAAATGAAGAAATTTGGCCCCTACAAAATTTTGAAGAAACATGACTCAGGAAATGCATATGAAGTGGAGCTGCCAGATGGTATTCACATTTCTCCCATTTTCAACATTGCAGATTTAACAGAGTATCATGATGATGGTGCAGATGAGGAGCTGGTGTTAGAGCCATGTCTGATTCCTACTTCTAAGAAGGAGGAGATAGAAGACATTCTAGATCATCATATGGGTAGGAGTACCAGAAATAGGCAATATGAAGAGTATCTGGTGAAGTGGAAAGGACGGTCGATCGAGGACTCAACTTGGATTTTAGCAGCTGAGGTTTCCCATTTGGGATTTCCTCTACCATTCATAAAGTGACAAGGTCACTTTTCAATCTACCCTGGGTGTCTGATGTAGGAGCATCCAGAGGTATAAGGGCAATCCTATGTCACCCAAAAAATATACTTAGACTTAGTTTTTTTTGCATGTGTTTTCATTTTTGGATACCCATTTGGGTCAAATAAAGGTTTCAACTCTCACAGTTCAACTATCAGTGTGCTAGAAAATCCCAAAAAAATAGGAGCATGTAATTTGGCCATCATTTTGGTAACCTAGAAGGTGTAAATTGGCCAGATGAATGTAATTGTGATTTAGAGCATTCCAGAAAAAGAATCAGGTCAAAAGGCCCCACAGTTTGAAAGTTATTGCAATTTTTCGAGTTTTGGAGACCTCTTAAGAATGCTTCAAAGTCAAGTTAGGGGCATTAAATGACCTTGAAAAGGGCCAAAAAATGGGGGATGAGCAAAGCTTGTCCATAGGGCTATAGAGCACTTTGAGAGCTTTTCGAAAATGTAAACGATTCGTCAATCGGAGCTACAGTTCAAAAGTTATGCCTCTCGGAAGTTCGATTACCGTTTCTGGATTCTTCTAGATCTGCACCAACTTCTAACGCAGCTTCTGGAACCTTCTATTTGGTTGGTGGATGCCTACTAGCACTTTCTAGAATGTACTCCTAGTCCTTAACCCTCTGAGGTCTATTTAAGGAGATTTCTGGCATTGTAAAAGGCAGTTAGGAGTGGAGTTTGAGAGGAGGTACTGAAAGGAGAAATTATCTCTAGATTTATGCTATTGTAAGCCCTTAGGGCATGTTTCAAAGTTTATTTTCCTATACTGTTTGTACTAGCTTATTTTCTCAGTTAATATAAATTTTCCCTTTCTGTTGTGTCCATTTTGTTCTTGGTTTGTGTCCCCATCAGGCTGCCTATACAGAAGAGTTTCGAAAGTTGGCTCTAAGGTCAAGGGTATAGGAGGTAGAAAACATCAAGGTGACAAGGTATCTAAATGGCCTTAAATGGTCTATTTAGGAAGAGTTGAGTTTTTTTAGTCTCATTGCAGAGCCATTTTCAAATAGCTAGGAAGGTGGAAGATAAACTAAGGAAGAAAGAGGACTCAAGTTCTAAGAACAGAGGCCAAGGAAAAGACTTTAGAGGTGGATCAAGAGAAGGCTCTAGTGGAAGATCTAATGAGAAAAGAGGCTAGAGGGATTCCAAATGGAATGAGCAAGCCAGTGAGGCCAGCCAAAGGGGAGGCTCTAGTATAGGTAGAGGATCCAACAATGGTGGTAGAGATAGAAATGGGAACGACAACAGAGGCTCACACTTCAGCAACATGAAGTGTTATAATTGTGGCAAGTTGGGGTACCCTACCTACAAATGTCTAGAGAAGGAATCATTATCCTATGGAGGAAAAAAAATCACATACATCTAACAGGAAGATAATTAGAAGGTAGGTGAAGTGGAACTTGACATAGAGAAGGGAGAAAATATCATTTTAAGGAGACTCTTGGCCAAGGAACCAAATAAGGAGGAACCCAAGCAGAGAAGAGCACTATTTAAAACTACTTGAAAGATACTAGGTAAAGTGTGCAAAGTGATCATCTTTTTAGGATCTACTAATAATGTATTTTTAGAGGAGGTAGTACAAAAGCTTGGTTTAACAAAGATTCCCCATGTGTGTCCTTATAGGGTGACTTGGTTGAATAAGCAGAAAATATCCTAGTAAATGAACAAGTATGGGTAGACATCACTATTGGAAAGTATCAAGACAAGATCCTATATGATGTGCTTCCCATGGATACTTGCCACCTACTATTAGGAAGGCCTTGGTCACATGATTGGGAGGTAGTGCATCATGGGAAGGAAAATAAGTATTCTTTCAAGAAGGATGGGGTCACCTATACAATACAATCCATAGTGGAAGAAGAGAAGGCTGAGAAGGCTACTTCTAAGAAATTATTGATGAGTGCGAAAGAGTTCCTCAAGGACTTGAAGGATGGTGAAGGAGTAGGATATACCATCATGGTGAAGCCCAAAGAGGAGAAGCCATCTTCACCAACACCTATACCTACAGAGGTGAAAAACCTATTAGATCAATTCAAAGATATCATTTGTCATGGAGCACCACCAACATTATTAAGCCATCAAATTGACTTCATACTAGGAGCATCACTGCCAAACAAAGCTGCATACAAGATGACTCTAGACTAGAACAAGGAGATTGCAAGGAAAGTCCATGAGTTTCTTGATCAAGGGTTGATTAGAAAGAGCATAAATCCATGTGATGTACTAGTTGTCCTAGCACCTAAAAAGGGAGGTAAGTGGAGAGTGTGCACTGATTCTAAAGAAATTAATAGAATCACAATTAGGTACAAATTTCCCATTCGTAGGATAGAAGATTTGATGGATTGTCTAGGTGGGGCTAGGTACTTTTCCAAAATTGGTCTCAAAAGTGGATATTGTCAGATTAGGATGAAAGAGAGGGATGAGTGGAAGTCTACATTTAGGACTACTGAAAGTCTCTATGAGTGGTTGATAATGCCATTTGGTCTTACCAATGTACCAAGTACCTTCATGAGAGTCACGAATGAGGTCTTTAAAGACTATATAGGAGTGATTTTTGTTGTATACTTAGATGACATCCTCATCTTCAATAAGAAAAAGGAGGAACATTTGAAGCACTTAGAATTGGTGTTAAGGAAACTCCAAGAGGAAAAGTTGACAGTAAACCTAGAGAAGAGTGAGTTCATGAAGGAGGAGCTAGTGTATTTGGGGTTTGTTGTATCCCAAGGGAATCTAAAGATGGACAAGGACAAGGTGCAGGTAATCTTGAGTTGGCCTACCCCTAGATCTGCTACTAAGGTAAGAAGATTCCATGGAATAACATAGTTCTATAAGAAGTTTGTGAGAAGGTTTAGTGAGATTTGTGCACCAATGAATGACACCATCAAAGGAGGCGTAAAGACCAAGTTCACATGGACCAAGGTAGCAGATGCAAGTTTTGAGAGGTTGAAGAAAGAAGTGACAACGCGACCAATACTAGTTTTTCCTAGGTTTGAGAAGCCATTTGTGGTGGAGTGTAATTCTAGCAGCATAGTAGTTGGGGTATTTTTCAGCCAAGAGGGTAGACCATAAGGATTTTTCAATGAGAGGCTTAATGAAGCTAAGAGAAGGTATTGTACATATGAATTGGAGCTCTATGCACTTGTCCAAGCCCTCAAAAAGTAGAGGCATTACCTATTGCCTAAGGATTGTTTTGTCTTCATAGACAATGAAGCCTTGAGCTTTATCAACTTGCAAGAGAAACTAAGTTTGAGGCACATAAAATGGATGGAGTTCTTGCAATTCTACACTTTCATTATCAAGCACAAAAAGGGGACAAACAACAAGGTGGTAGATGCTTTGAGTAGGAGGTTGCTAACAGTACAGGAGGTCAAGTTGTAGAGCATAGGGTTGGATGGATTCATATATCTATATGAGGAGGACATTATATTTTCAGAGGCCTGCAAGGTATGAAATAACTTTTCTAATCATTTTCATAGTGACTTTGTTGAATACACATTGTATAATGGGCTATTTTTCAAAGGACAATTGTTGTGCATCCCTAGGGGATCCATGAGGGAAAATCTCCTACAAAAAAACACAATGGAAGCATAAGTGGGCACTTTGGTCTTAAAAAGAATTTGGAACCTGTGGAGAGATTCTATTAGTGGCCCAAGATGCAAAGGGATGTAAGGAGGTATGTGGAGCAATGTGTCATATGTCAGAAGGAAAAGGGCACTTCATCAAATGCAGGACTCTACCAACCTCTACCCATTCTTAATAGGTGTTGGAAGTGCACCAGCATGGACTTCATAATGGAATTTCCAAGACTAGGACAAGGTTAGATATTGTGTTTCTGGTGGTGGATAGGTTCAACAAGATGAGACATTCATGCCATGCAAGAAAACACATGATGCAAGCAATATTGCCAATCTATTCTTCAAGGAGGTGGTTAGGATACATGGCTTACCAAAAAGCATAGTCACTGACAAACATGTAAATTTTATGGGGCACTTTTGGAAGACCCTTTGGAAAAGGTTAGGAAAAAACCTAGCGCATAGTTCTTCCTACCATTCCCAAGTAGGTGGGAAGAAATAAGTCATCAACAGGGTCCTAGGCAACCTATTAAGGTGCCTAACCAAGGAGTATGGGAAAAGTTGGGAACAAGTGATCCCTTGAGTTGAATTTGCCTACAATGACAGTAAGAATAGGACAAAAAGGTTAAGCCCTTTCGAAATAGTGTATGGGACTCACCCAAGGGGCATCATGGACCTAAGGGACTTACCAAGCCAAGCCAACATCAGTGGGCATGCTGATGATTTTGTTCAATCCATGAAAGAAGTGCATGATCAGGTGAAACAAACCTTGATGGAGGAAAATAAAAAATTCAAGGAGAAGAAGGATGAGGGGAGAAGAGAGCTACAGTTCCAAGTGTGAGACTTGGTAATGGTTTATCTGAACAAGGCTAGGTTGCAAAAGGGCATTCCAAGTAAGTTACAGATGAAGAGGATTGGGCCATGCAAGATACTTGAGAAGTATAGACACAATGCCTACAAGTTGGACTTACCCAAGGACATGGCTATCCCTCCCATCTATAATGTAAAAGACCTAAGAACTTATAAGGGTCCTAAGATGGATGAAGTATAGTATTAGAAAGACCTAAGAAAGGATGTCTTAGACCTACAAGTTCCTAAAAAGAAGTAGCCATAGGTGGAGAGAATTTTGGATTCTAGAGTGAAGAAGAGCACAAGAAACAAGGTCTATAAGAAAAATCTAGTGAATTGGTTGGATACGCTAGAAGCTGAGGCCACTTGGATTACTAAGAGTGATTTCAAGAAGCATGTCATCAATAAGGAATTCCTCTCTCCAACAGTACCTTAATCTTTTCTTGCACGGGGAGAATGGTAAAGGAGCACCTTGGGGTAAAGGTGAAACCCTAATGAATTTTTGGCCTGTGAATGGTCTAACCAACCATTGAGTTAATAAGGACTAGTAATTAAGTCCCAAGGTAGGTTTAGGAGGTTTGGATAGGTAGGATTTGAAATGTGAGTCAAGTGTTGTCAATTAGGTCCTAATAGGTAAAAATTGCGTAGAATTGCTAAATAAGGAAATATGTGTCAAAAAGGCCTAAAAAGGGGCAAGATGTGTTCCAATTTGGTCCTTAGTAGTGTTGAAGTCATTTTGGAAGGTTTGGACACAAACTGGTCAAGTTTGTAGGCTCCATTTGCAAAATTGCAAAAGTTGTCAAAAAGTTGCTCATTGACAACTTTTCAATTTTTGCAAAATTGCATAGCAACTTTTTAGACAGTTTGGAAGAAAAAACTATTTGGGTAGTAATGTTTTGAACAAAATCCTAGGATTAAGGAGGGAGCCTATTTAAACATGTTCCAATTCATTGCCAAGGGTTGGATACTCAATTATATAGACAACACAATTTGAAGGAGAAATATGTTGACACTAAATATGGTTTGAAGGGTTTGTTAAAGAAACTTGATTGAAGAACCTATAGTTTTGTTTGGAATAGTGACTTGGAAACATGTTTTGAATTTTTTCATAGTTTTTTTATTCCAAGTATTCATTTTATAAGGTTTAGAAAATTGCTTAGGTTTTGTGTTCATACTGTCCAATTTTGTGATTCCAACACTTTAATGGTTGAAGCTTGAGTTTCCTTGGTCTAACCACCATGGATCTTGGAAATCAATAAAAGGCCTCTATTTACTATTTAAATAATGTTTTTGGAGTTTATTCAAGACAATTAGTGGACTTTTCAAGCAAGCCCTAGGCAAGCATTGAAGGCTTGGCAAGGAGTAATGAAGGCTTGAATTGGAGTTTTTGGAAGGAACAGTGGATTGACATGTACCAATATTGTTTAGTAAATTAAGGAGGGAATTATTGAGAGTCCATAACTTAGAGGAGGAGCTTGGAAGTGGATTTTAGAATGTCTGGTGAAATATTCTTTGTCATTGCCTTTGAAACCCTTAAAGTGAGGGTTTTTTGAAGTTGTACTGTATGGTCATCTAAGGGGCCTAAGACCTAAAAAATATTCAAGTTTAGGTCATGGGGAATAAGTTTCCTAAACACACCAAGTGGCCTTGTTAAGATTTTTTGGGAGTTTTATCCTATTCCTTGTTTTTGGGAGGGCTAATAGGGGCTCTGAGGGCTACAACGCTAAATAATGTAATTTGGAGTTGTAGAAGTGTGAAACTCACAAGAATAATATAGAAGGGTGGAAAATGTGTCAAGAACCTCATAATGATGGTTAAAACTTGATTTTGGCATTTTAGGTACACTTGGTGAAGTTTTGGCATTCTAGGTCAAATAGTGCATAATTGGTGAACTAAAGGATAAGGATGAAAAATTGAATTATTGAATGAGTTTATTGGTCAAAAGGGATTGGGAAGGATTCCTCTAGATTGGGGTTTATCATATCAACCCTAAGTAGGCTAGAATTATCCTTGGAAGAGAAAGAAAGCTCTAGAGTGAAGAAGCTCTGCATCAATAATGTATACTTTTAAAGCTTACTACATCTCTAGAGTGACTTCATGTATTCATTGCAACACAATATCTAAGTCAATTAGCTATAGTATGATTTCTAGAAGTATTTTATTTCCATATTGAGATAAAACAAAATAAGATAAGATGCATAACCATAAGATAACTTGTATTAGCAAATCATGATGTGTACATAAGATAATGTCAACATAAATTTAGAAATCAGTCATAACATAAAATGTGTCACAACTAATGTTTGAATACTTGTCAACTTAACAAATCAATTAATGAGTATAATGTGCATAGGCATCCAAAATCTATGATAAGTTTGATAGCACAGTTTAAGAATCCTAGATCATTATCAGAATCCATTGCCATGTGCATAGTTATGTTTATATATATGTTCATGTTACTATATGTTACTATTAATAATTATATGAATATATCATACCTTCAATAATAATTCTCCTTTATCTAACAAACACATTTTATATTATGCAAATGTGCATATAATCTCATTATAATACATGGTGTCAAAACACTTTAAAAGAAAAATTATAAGGACTCTTAATAAGTTTAATAATTCTGAATCATATTCCCTTCTAGGCAAGGATTAGGATTCTATCACAAGTGTCACATATGCATTTTCACAGAATATGAAGAGTTGGTCGAGAATGGTTACAAGGGAATTACAAGGACAATTCATAACCATTTATAATAATACATGGAGTACCAAATGAGATTTAAAGGAGCCACAAAGGAACCACCCAAATCAAGTTATTAACTAGAAAGTAAGGGACCATTCATTCATGAAATAGATACTTAGGTAACATCATGATTTCTAATGAAACTATAAATATAACAATATAATCAATTAAGTATTTTAATAATCTAATGAATCATATTATGGTTGAGTTAATTCTCCTAGGAAACATGGTCTTACAAATAATTTGTGAGGTGGGGTCTTACATCCCCCTCCCATAGTCTTTGACTTTCTCATACTTAGATCATGTTTACACTAGTGAACATTTCAGCTCATGTACACACATAAATCTATTTGGAAAATACACAATGTAAAATTGTCACCCAAAGTACATCAGCTTACTTGCAAGGTCATAAATGTCAGTATTCAATATTATTTACATAGCATATATCTCATTTTATTTCTATTTCCTCATAATTCATAATTTGCATAGCACTCCAACACATAATATATGATGGTATTTATCAAGACAATACGATATAATTACATCTCAAAGAATACCAAATATGTACCCTACAAAAACATAAACGTCTAGATTACTAGGATTACACATCACAAGGCTTAAGAGTGGTTGCCTATTTGGACAAGCTCTCACTCTGTGGTACAATACCAAACTCAACTATATTTACAGTCCATAGTGAACAAACAGTAACTGAAAACCCATGATCCATAATCACAAACCATGATCCATTCCTCACTTAGTGGCTTGATGGTGTATATACCTCCCACACAAAGAGGTGTCCATATAAAGCCACATGTCATACTCCTTTATTTTTTAAGGTGGTTAGACTCTAAGGAATAGACAACACACACAGGGGAGTGGTGAATACTAGCTACATAACAACATCACATACCCTCATTCTCAAAGGTTCCCTATGTCCACTTTCTCGTATACACTCACCAAGTATGCCTTATACTTTCTTGATGAGGAATCAAATTAAAACACAAGATCAACATTCAAAGACACCAAAGAGAAATAGTTTAGCCACTAAACTTCATTAGGAAAGAAAGAAAAATATTATATTGCAACAATAAGATAAAAGGAACATCAATGGGTTGAAACAATAAATGAAGTATGAAATAAGATCAAAAGTTATGGCTAAACCATCATAGTCAAAAATAAAGAAACTTACTAGTCTACATAGTCAAAGATAAAATAACCATAAATTGCACATTATATCATTGTATGACTATATCTAGCCACTTCATGAGGAAGGAGTAAATAATTTCTCACTGTCAAAATAGCCCCTCATATGGGCACCACATGTTTACTATCCACATGGCATGGGGTGTTCGCCCTATCAACACCCTACATCGGGTGCACCTAGTATGACCATGGTAGTGTTCCTCATGAGCGCATGTCCTAGACACATCCCATATAGTAATCTCACAGAGGGCATAACTGTAGCCAGAGATATACACGGATAGGGACCAACCATATGCCTATTTTATTCATATGATTGAGCATCCATGGGTTCCATTCTATGAGCATCCAAGCATCTACAATTTTTTTGCATCAACTAGAAGTGCATAACAATCATATGTAGCACCTTTATGTAACCATGTATGTGGAATCTTGTTCTCAATCTTGGCTCACTACCATCAGAAACATGACATTATCACCTCACACTTTATCAAAACATTAGTGGGGTGTGGAATTATACTCATTGCATCATGTTATAACATGTACAAATATAGTATCCATCATAGCATGGGTAAATACTCCCTCCACATGTTGGTCCATAAGAAGTAATGTCCATAAATCATATATGTGTTCAAAGAATCTCATCTTGATGACTAGTTTTATTCTAAAAATTTATGGGGATGGGGATAACACTTATGAACACCATATATGGGTTCATCATAAGGGGGAGTATTTTTTTACCTCCTTACTTGGATAGTGGAAGCTAAGGTTGCTTCACACTTCTATTATATATATGTTACTCATACTACCTAAGGCGGTGATTATAATGCTAGTATATTGCCCCTTCATACACCGAGTTATAGGGCTACCATCATATACTCCATCCCTTGAGTAGTGGAAGCTAAGGTCACTTTGTGGTGTCATTACTTGTACACTAATCATTCTACTCAAGGAATTGATCACAAGTACTAGACTTGTTAAACAACCCTATGCTTGGTACTCAGTAGGGTTACAAATAAGCAAGCAACACACAAGAGATATGGTTTTTCCCATACCTATGCTTAACATAATTCCCATGGATGATTTTATAATTATACCTTCAAATGGATACACAAAGAAATTATTGGTTTTACACAACACTCAACATAAGCACTAGCTCTAGTTTAATCATGTGGACAAGCGAACACAAAATGACATCATCCACAAAATCATAACATCCTTTATTTATTCATGAAGACCACATGCATGCATCACTTTATCACATAAGACATTTATAATGGATTAATATAAATTGTATACCAAAAAATTTGGCACACTTATATAAACCCTTATTCTCAAGAATATCGATGAAAGAGAGAATTTCAAGAGGCAGCTTATAGCTCTCTATCTATGATGTGAAAAGGTGAAAATGGAAGTATGGTGGCTCTCAAATGAACCAAGCTATGCAACCCTTGCAAGGTACACCATAAAATGAGAGATTCAAAGATGGGAGCAAGAATTCTAGCATCCAAGAATCACAATGCAATGCACACTATACTACAATGAAATGCAAGATGCAAGCTAAGCTAATAAAACATGACGGGTTAAAATCCTTTCCTACTTACACTATGTGAGCTAATCTAGAGCATAAATGAAACATAGATAAGAATGCCATAATGTAAAGTAGAATGAGAGCTGAGCTAAAATGCCAAAATGCAAGAATACTCCAAGTCTTCAAAGCTCTAAAAGTAACTAGAAATCCTACATCATAACATTAGCATGAGCATGTAAGAATTGAGAATGAGAAGAGATCCCTCTCTTTTAAAGATAAATAGATGGTTGAGATTAAGAGGCAATAGAAGCTTAATCAAGGGTGGAGAATGCATCTTGAGTCATCCAAGTGCACAAGCATCTCACCTAATCAAGATCAATGGCAGGATTTAAGGTGTAAAAAATGTGTTCAGAAGAATTAATGTTATTTTCAAAATAGAAGATTTCTCACACATAGAAAATTGTGCATTCATGTGTAGACAAAAAGGTCTTTTCATCTTATTTTTAAAATAGGAATGATGCTTTATGTGTGCACACTTAGGATAAGTGGGAATTGGGGATTTTATTTAATTAAAAGAGAGAAAGTTCTTTCAATTAAATAAAATACTTAGGATAAAGTTCTCAAACCATAGGTTATAATCAAATAAATAGAATAAGCAATAGATTAATTACACAAAAATGCTAGAAAGGGGGCTCATAGTCTAGATGACCATTTTTGGGTGAGTAAATTTACCCATCTTTGACTAATGTGTGATAAATATGAGAACACATTAAGTAAAATAATGAAGAAGCTAAGAAAGTAACAGATAAGAAAAATTTGACTCTAAAGAATGAAGCATAGAGAGATAGCAAATCTTGAATGTATAATCAGTTAGCAACAGAATTAGTGTAATGTCTTGCCAAGGGATCCAAAAGAATTAACCTAAACTTCTACTAAGTTTGCTAAAAAAATTTTTTTTTAAGTAAGAAAGTATAACATACACATCAAACACATAGTAGCGGAAGCAATAACATGTAATCATCAACAAACATACATAATAGGTTACATTCCTTAAGGATCCCAAGACGTTGAGTCACATTTAAATTTAATTAATTCTAATTCTAACAACTAGTACATCCACATGAAAGAATAATAAGAAAGTCCAATGTCCATAATATACATTTGTTTCGAATGCCTCTTGGCAAATTAATTCGGAATGCTCAATCATCCACTGTACATGTCAGAGGGTATGAAAGGCTTAAAAGAATATACATAAGTAAACATAGATATACACATCCTCTTCGGATCCATGATACACGTGCAATAAAATAAATGAAACCATTCCCCATACATGACACATCCATACATCCATAATGATAAAAGATCTATCATAAAATCTAACCATCCATCATAATAATCCATGAACAAAATGAAGGTAAATGTCATCCAAGAAAGCTCCAGTCACGCTGACCACGGATGGATCTCAATGGTAAGAGTAAAAAGCACTACCGCCCGACCGCGTGGAACCTAAATGGTTCACTCCCACCATGCTGAAGAGATAGTCTCAAGTCCCAAACAAGATAACAAATCACATTACACAAAGCACAAGTGCTCTCTAAGTCTGGGAAATCCTAAAAGTACACTAACTCAAAGGTTCCAACATAGATAGACATCTAGACCCAGAGGCACAACAAAGACATGTAGGAAACCTACTATGCAAGCGGGAAAGTGTCATTGCAAAAGTCACATCGAAAGTTACCCAAGCAATCCTTTAGGAATCCTGGGTCCCTTGTGATCCTGCGGCCACTAGTATCCTCTTGTACTGATGAGGCATACTAGTGAATGTAAGATCATAACCAAGTGTTCTCTCTACCCCATCCTAGTCTGTACTAGCACTCAAGGCATGGGAGAGAACATACAGTTATCTTATTAGGTTCATTTAAGTTAGTATTTAGGTGAGATGTTTTCACTTTTTAAAACAACTTACAATGGGTTTCTCCAAGTAGCCTCTTAGGGCCCCGACCCCCATTGCAAGTCACTTCCTGACACTACACATAGATAACCTACCCTAGGCTAATGAAATCACAAATCAAAGAATCATAATAAAATTGCCTCAGTCCTATACAAGCGACTGAAAACATCATAAATATAATCCACAATCATCACATCAGTTCTCCATGAGCAACTGATTAGCATCAAATAATAATCATAATGATCACAACAAATCTCTATCAACATCTGAAGGCATCAATGATAAGTCACAATATCCAATGGTTCTCCAACGAGCAACCAAAAAGAATCCCAGTAATAGAACACAAAACTGATCAAAGACTCCAAAATGGTCAAGTCAAACATGTCACAACATGACATCATCAAGAGCATAGCAAAACACTTTAGTCCCACCAAGACAACTGGAAAGCAACCCAAGTATAACTGATCGATGACTCAAAAATGGTTAAGTCAGGTAACTCAAATACATACACCTTAGCTTCACACAAGGAAACCGGAAAGCAATAACAACTAGTAAAAAAATCCATATCATAGAGCACTCCATCACATTACCATGGTCGGGTTAAGAAAGATCAAGACCAAATCATCATAGCATCACATTCACAACCTCGAGCCTCTGGTAACAACCTAAACTAGCCACCACTAGAACAATCCCCCAAAACCCCAAAAGCATAGATAGTAGAATAGTCGCATAGAAAACATAATCATCACGCAGTTAGGTATGGATGATAAAACATTGTTGAGTTAATGTAAGGTTTTAAGTTCCAGTTTCATGTATGTCTCATTTAATAAGTTTTCACAATTAGCCCTTACAATAACCCATTGCTATATTTAAATGATTGCACAATTACCCTATAAACAATCTAAGGATAATCTTTTATTTATTAAGTTATAAAAATGATCCTTAATGATTTTAAATAAAAACAATTACGATTTTATTAAAATCATTATTTATAAATTTTTAACATCATTAACTTCCATCTAATTATCTAATTTTCATTATTAAATAAATAAATAATATCTTATTTAATCAACCTAAAAAAAACTATACAATTAACATTTAATCGTTTATTAAAATTTGTTAATAAACATTATTGATAAAACAATATTAATAATTAATTATTAATTATTAATTAAAACATTATATAAAATAATATTAAAATTTAATAATTTAAATATTATTAAAAACGTAATATTAAAAAAATGATATTAAAAAAAAAAATTAAACAAAACAAAAAAAACATTAAACAACATTCTTTTTTAAAGCCCACCGGCTTATATAAAAAGCTTGCGGCCTACCGCAGTCTTGCGATCGCAGGGCCTGCAACAGTAGGCACTCAGTACCTGACGTCGCAGTACCTGCAATGCAGGTACTATTGCGTAGAGCCGCAGCAGTGGGGGTGGGGTACGGGGTAATTCCCTCCCCCCTATAATATATATATTTTATTTTATTTATTTTTATAAAACGATTCCTATTTATTTTAAAATAAAAATTCAAAGCCCCCCCCAATAATAATAATAATTTTTTATTATTATGATTATATATATATATATATATATATATTATTAAATATTACCATTTAATCTGATAGGAAAATAAGTCGAACCAATCGAATTTTCATTCTCAAATCTTCATTTCCAAGATCAAACATTTTTCCAAATTAAATTTCTCAATTCAATTTTAATTCAAACCAAAACCCGATTTAATCCAAATTCCCTTTTTACCTACAAATGAGGTTTTCTATATAGTTTTTCCCAATCTAGATTTACAGATGAAATCGAATAGCAACAGATCTAGAATGAATAATTCACACATTCGAGAAGACAAGTTCTTACAATCATGAAGTAGACAGGACATATTAAATTTCTTGAATCATTTAGGGGTCAAAATACCAGACCCTACCTAAACCTGATGCTAATACGCAATCCCCAAAACTGTAAGAGGACTCGCTTCTCTTCAATAACTTTCTTCTGAAAATCCTTCCTAGAATTCTCCTTCTCAAATTTGCTTACAAAAGTTCTTCCCCAAAATCCTATCTCCAAATTCCCCGTCCTTCAAAAATGAACCCCCAAAGTTGTGATAAGGAGTTTCCTCCTCAAATCAGGGCACTAATTGTGCATTCACTCAAGAGGACTCCTTGCTCACAAGACTCAAACTCCAAATTAAATTTATTTATCTTTCTTTATCTTGCATTAATCTTTTCATGCACATTAAGTTGAATTATTAAATATCTTAATTTAGTTTCCCTCTTGACTTCTATTTTTAATCTTTATTATTTTTAATCCCATGCGCACTTTATGAAATTAAAATAACATTATTATTTTCACTTATTTTATCTTTTAATTAATTTCTTTTATTTTCAACTCATGCTTGCATCATGCGATCTAGAACTTTAATAATTTAATATCTTTCAACTTTTAATTTATTTTAGAAACTTAATTGTTAAAATATTTAATTAATTTAAATAAAAATAATATTTAGCATTTATTTAAAAATGAACTCTGAATTTATTATTATTAAATTAAATAAATATTATCATGTTCTAAATTTATCCTTAAACTTTTATCTCCAAATTTTAATTCTTTTTATTTAATTAATTTCTCAATTAATTAAATATTAAAAAAATATCATAGTAATTTTCCATTAAATTAAATCATTAATTAATCTTTTAATTAAATTTAATTAATAAAAAAATACACCAAAGACTCATAAAGACAACATACAAAAACCCAACATAGAAAAACACATACTAAAGCAACAAAGGGTTATAATCACGAAATAACATCATTTGATGCATTCAGAGGGTACTTAACTCAGATACTTGTCCTAATTATCAATTAGGACAATTGGCTAAAGGGTTTAGGATTTTGATTTAAGATTTATCTCCCTTCTCTTACCATTCAGAAAATGCGATAGGGTATGCTCATCTTGGCAATTCAGGGAAGTCGATACTCGATACCTGCAACCTGCATAAAATCCATGCATGTACAGACACAATATTCTTAAGCTAAACAAGAAATGGTAGGAAGTGGTGCATCGTGTAGATCTCGACTAGCAGGTGACTACGACTCCCTTCTTTAACCACATCAGAAACACCATACATAAAGAAAACAAACACGCACACCATACACATGCAGTATGGGGTAAGTATCCATAAGAAAGAACATGTGATAATAAACCATCTAACTAATCATCATCGATAACTAAAAACACTGAATAATCATCATACATACATGAAATATAGAGTACCAAGTAATTTCACTATATAATAAACTGAATGTAAAACAATAGATGATAATATGAAAGTAATGCTACTAAACATCAAGTATAAAACTGGCCTAAAAGAGTTTGGTAATTAAAACAAAATGTGAACTAGGGGCAGGCACTACAATTGGGCATGAGGAGAAAACAATAAATAATACCAATACTAGAGATGAGCACTAATATGTTAAGCTAAGTAGCAAAAGTAGGAAGATGAATCAAGACAAAATGGAAAGGTCAAGCATATGCTCCTAAGAAATAGATAGATATAGCAAAAAAACCAATTTGTAGCAATGATAGAATATTCCTTCCTCATTGAGATCTAAATCAAAATGAGATAGAGCAGATGCAAAAATGAGCTAGATATGATCAAATCAACATAAAGAAAGGTCCATGATGAAAAAAAAGTGATTAATGCCAAGAGTGTGACCATCAAGTGATGATATTATGCCTTAATTTGATTAGAATTGATAAGAAAGCTAAAGCATCAAAATTGGGTTAAAACATGGATAAAGATGAAATGAAATGGAATAGAATGAAGAAAAAGAATGAAAGAGATTATATATGATGAAGAAATAAAGTAGATGAAGAATTTCCCAACAAGATTCAAAGATTGAGCCTTAGAAAGACAGTCAACTGCATATAAGGAGGAATTTCCAAATGCAATTTTGACCATCCATATGAAATTGGATTTTGATTTCAATCCTAAAAATGGATCCAAGATGTTGAAATTAGGTGGGGTGCAATTTTTGCACAAATTTGAGGGGTTAAAAAATTAGGTCAAAATAGGGTCAAAAGGTTATATAAGGGGCCCAAGGGGACATTTTCAAAATATTTGTCTTATTTGATTTTGAGAGATTAGAGAATAGAGAGAGAAAAAAATGGCCCAAAGGAGAGTTTTGATCGAGAGCCACTGATTTGAGCATAGTCAGTTAGACAATTGACCTTCACAATATGGTCCACTGGTAAGTGTCTAACATCCGAGCACTTTTTTTGAATTATTTTAAGCATTTTAGCATATTTTCCTAGGGTTTTAATAGGTTTATCATGCAATACTTTAGAAATTATTAGGGATGACAAGGATGGAGGAGATGGAGGGAGAGACAAGCAAAGAAAGGATAGTCCAAACGACACTAGGGGTCCATCTAGTAGTTGCACTAGATCAAGGAGTCAAGCCAAGGTAGTAGATGAAAAGGAGGAGGAGAAAGAAGAGGGAGGGAGAGTGATAAGATGGCCTCAGGTAGAGGAGACATAGGAGTAGAGGCACAAGCCACCTACAGTAGGAGGGTAGGATCCTAGGGAGCAGTGGGTTGCAATGCTAGAAGAATAGTTTTAGTAGGTCTAGACTACAATAGTTTTAGTAGGTCTAGACTACAATAGTTGTGAGGGATCAACATCTTATTGATGCTAGGGAAGAGGCATAGGAACGATAGAAGGTTCTAAAGGAGGACCTAGCAAAGGCTCGACAAGAGGCAAAGTGGTAAGGGGTGAGAGAACTCTATTATCAGGGTGTAGACATAGATGTAGTGCCTAAGGGTCAATGGGTGCCTCTTTATTCAGAGAGAGCAGAGAGGTCAGAGGGAGCGATACAACCACCAAATAGGACACAAACTCCTCCTCCCCAACCACAACAAACTTAGGAGGGAGGAAGTTAGTCTTAGGTCCCCTAAGTGTTATGTCCTCGTGATAGTTTTGATGTATCATTTTGGGAGACACTTATCCAAATTTTGTACTCATGTTGGATGTATACTTGATATTTTACCATTATATGTATATGAGATTCAAGATTTCAGATCAGTTGTGTGTACTTGTCTCTTTTATACACTCATGTGATGTATGTATTTATGTTTCAACACTTATGTTTTAATTTTCCATGTGATGTTGGTATGCATGTTCATGTTTAGGTATGCTCATCTTATTTTTGATATGCCCATGGATGTATTGATGTTGTCTCTCTCATATGTTTAGCTCTATGGTATGATATGGACTCATGATTTGAAATCTTAGAACTTGGATAGATTAGATGTGATGATGAGATTAACCCCTTGTAATGACAAGAATTAAAGAAGTGTTAAGTTGATAAGATCGAAGAAAAGTGAAAGACATGTTTGAGAAGAAGCAAGGAGAGATGAACAGAGTTAGCTGTCACATCCATGAAAGATGAAGAAGACTCTCTCAACATTCAAATGCAAACTAAGCTAGAATGAACCCTAAGATGCAAGCTAGTATGCAAATGTGCAATCGTAAGGGTTATATAAATAGGTCCTAGTTTTTATCATTGAGACTTATTAGGGACATCTTAAGATCATACAATCATCACTAGCACAACTATAAGGATTTTAATATGATTTATATCAGATAGGTATGTGTGGGAACCAAACCTATACACCTAAGACATAAAGGTAAAGATGAATGTGCAGTTAGATTTTATAGGTTTAGAGTAGCAAGATTATGCTCACATCAAGACACAAAATGTCGAGATGTCCATAATCATGTACTTGCAAAAAATAGGCAAGGATGATATGTTGCAGATCCTAAGTGTCAAGTAGGACAAGCAATAAACTCAAGAAACTTAAGATCCAACAAAATACACCCACAAGCAGAAAGAAAAGGAAAACATGCTCTATGCCCCTAGTCCTCTATTTCATGACATCCTTGAGAGATTATTAGGGAAGGAACACTCACCAAAGAAACCATCATAGACAAAATGCAAAGAGAAATAAAGAAAAAAAATCTCAACCAATTTTAGTTTTCAAAGTGTGTGTGTTGAAGTCACATGACTGTCTCTTTAGGACTCAATTTTTCCAATGAGAAGTATTGCACCATCCTAGACTATAGCTAAAGTATTTAATAATTTTGATAAACACTCAATGTCAAGAAGAAAGTGTTGAAAAATATTGTTGAGCGAGCTACCAAAGAAACACCAACACAACAAGGAGACCCTTATAAGCTATGTAGTTCATGCCCCCTAGACCTAGACAAGAGTTAGTTCCAAGCTAGGAAAGGAAAAACAAGGTGAGATGAATGGCTTATGAGCACAAATAAACATATTGATAGACATAGGTGGAAGGGTCTCAATTAGCACATGTTTCCAGGTTTTCACCACTTGGCGGGATTTCTTTTTCAGGACTTTTATAATTTTTTTGTATTTTATTCAATTTTCTTTTGGTGATGCATCAAAGTGCCTATTGCTAGGTTTTCACTAAGACAATCATTTTTTCAAGACATTTTCTACTTTTTAGGTCTTTTTTCAGTATCATATATGATTTTTTTGGATTTTTTTTAGGATCATAAGATATGTACAAGTTTTTATTAGCAAAAGCACTAAGAATAAAACTTCTTGAGATGAAGTATGTTAATGGGACCAAGGAGTTATTCTCCCTTAGGTATATAGAGATTATACATGTTAGATCCAAATGTAGTAGTGAACCCACCCAACTAGGTCCAAACTTACCCTTCTATTCTCTATTTTCCTAATTTTTTGGATTTTCTCTAAGGACAAGATCAACCACTTGAATTTCTCTAGGATGAACCTTCTTATTATAGTTGGTAGAATTTTTTTTTTAATAGGCTCTCATATGATCAAAAGAAACCCTATGACATTCATCTAGGACCTAAAGCTCATGTATCCTCATAGCTCTATAATCTTCATCAGTGATTAGCCCTTTCAAGGAGACTCACAAAGAAGGAATCTCAACCTCAAGTGATAAAACAACCTTAGAACCATAAACTAGAGAAAAAGTAGTCACACTAGGTGTGCATATGCTAGTTCTACCAGGTATGGAGAACACAATTTTGTGCTCTCTTACATTCCTCTACGATATTTTTTTTTTGCCTTTCACATCGACTCAATAACTAGGGGAGACAACCCAATACTTGAGCACCTTAAATTTGCGCTTATCAAAATCTTATGTGGAAATTTCATAAAAATCTCAATTTTTTATAGCAACATACTTGGCAAGTCATCTGCTTATAACTAAGGTTTGAAGTCCACATTTGATATAGGAGCATCCTAGGGTAGTTGGTTATCCTGCATGATTAAGGGATTTTGGTGGAGTTGAGTGGACCTATTTGGGTCTTGGGTAATTAATTTTGATTTATTTAATAAGTATTGTAAGCCTTTAAAGGCATTTGGTATTTAATTTCTATTAGAGGTTGACTTGTGGCTCTTCAAGTATTTATTGTAAGGTTTATTTAATTTGTAGCTTACTGGGCTGACTTGTGGCTTAGTTTGGTATAAGGAGGGGGTGTGGTGAAGTCTTTAGTCATTATTCTTTTGGAGGAGGAGTGAGTGTGGAGAGTAGCAAGAGAGCAAGTTTTTCCTAACTTTGTGGAAAAAGAACCGAATGTGAGGTAGTCTACAATAGGATTATGATTATTCATCCTTCTTGGAGAAGAGGAGGTTGTAGAGGAGCAAATTTTGAGAAGGGTGAAAGGTCGTGTGATACTAGAAAGTATCGCCCAGTGCTGATTTAAAGTATCACCTGATATTTGCAAAAAGCTTGTCTGAGAAGATAGTGGGCACTTTTTGGGAAGTTTTTTGGCTACCTTCTTAGGTGCTCTTCAATCCCTTGGCATTTCATTTTGAATTTGGGATGTTTCAATTTGAATTCAGTTGCACATCTTCTGTTGTCATTCGTTTTGGTCAGTAGTGGCATTTGGAGATCCATTGGTGTCAGGATGTTTGGTTAGTCTTCCTTTGCAATCTTTGTGATCCTTGTATGTTGTATGTCATGTACATTCATACTTGTGATTTTTTTTTTTTTTTTTAAAATCTTGGCTTGTGTTTCATCCTTGTTCCAAGTATCTTTGGGTGGGGCATTACAACTGAGGCTTGGAAAACAAGGAGATTGCTTGGTGGGCTTGTGAGTACTAGTTGGATCTTCCTTGGAGGTTTCTACCAAAGTGTGGATCTAGACAAGATAGGGTTTGGATGGGAGCTTGAGGGATCTTGCAAAATTATTACTTTCTTTGTATTTGGCCATAACTGGGAAGGCCTTATAGTCTGGAACATTGCATGTAATCAGTTATTTTATGAATAAAGAGTTGTGTTTGGTATCAGATCTTGTATCTTGTATTTTTATTCGGTATGTGGTTATTTTCTAGGGGCTAGGACATCTCCTTTGGGGATTCTCCTACCTTGCACTACATCAAGTGGTATCAAAGTGAAGGTTGTTCTTGAGTGTGTAAATAGATCATTGAAGTTGAGGCAGTTTTCACCAAGACTTTGGGAGGACATGCATATGGATCTATGGTTGCAAAGATGGAAGGTTGATCTTGTTCGAGAAGATTGATCTATTGGTGATTTATTGTAGAGTTTTTGTGAAGATCTTGTAAGATGGCTCTAAGAGGATTGGACCCTAAGGTGATTTTGAATCTTTGTGATGTGGTGGAGAAGAGGTTTTCAGAGATGTCTGCTTGGTTTCAAGCTAGTTTAGTTGGTCGAGTTAAGGAAGGGATGGTTGAGTTTCATAGAGATTTTTGGAGCTAGAGTCTACCAATCTGGAAGAGAGTTGTCTAGATGGTTAGAAGACTTGTTCAAGAGAGAAGATGGCATAGCAAGGTTGAGGTGGAAGAGTTTGGTTTTGTTGATCAGTTTGTAGAGCATGATACAGATTCTATAGAGAAACTAGAGGCTATTGCTGAGGATATTCCTAATCTTGTTGACGTTAGGATGGAGATTGGTTTTCATGATCACTTGGTTGATTCCTACATGTAGATTGCAAATCACTTGGTTGTGGATGATTTGGTTGTTGTTTGTGATGAGTTATGTGTTGTAGAGCATCTTGTTGTGAGAAATGAGATGGTTTTTGTTAAGAGTTTGGCATGTTTTGTTGAGGGGTTACATATTGATTATGATATGGAGTTTGTTGTTGCTAGTGTGGATTCACTAGTTGCTGATGTGAATGAGGGTTTGTTGATGAAGCATTATGTTTAGTTTGTTCTTGGGAGTGAGCATGCTGATTGGATAGTTGAGATTCTGTTGTTCGACAGAGTGATGCAGATGTGGATGATTTTCATGTTGGTTTTCTTGTCACTATTGAAGTAGAAGCCTTTGGTGAAGATGAAGACGTTTGTGGATATTTTTCATTGGGCATCAAAGTGTGGGACACTTTTCTTTTTGTACCTAGGGAGTTTGATACAGGAGCATCCTGGGGTAGTTGGTTATCTTGATGATTAAGGAATTTTGGTGGAATTGAGTGGATCTATTTGGGTCTTGGGTAATTAATTTTAATGTATTTAATAAGTATTGTAAGCCTTTAAAGGAATTTGGAATTTAATTTTTGTTGGAGGCTGACTTGAGGCTCTTAAAGTATTTAATGTAAGGTTTATTTAATTGTTAGCTTGCTGGGCCAACTTGTGGCTTAGTTGGGTATAAGTAGGGGGTGTGTTGAAGTCTTTAGTCATTACTTATTCAGAGGAGGAGGAGTGAGTCTGGAGTAGCTAGAGAGAAAGTTTTTCTTGGTTCTGTGGATAGAGAGCCAAATGTGAGGGAGTTTATAGCAAGATTATGATTATTCATCCTTCTTGGAGAAGAGGAGGTGGTAGAGGAGAAAATTTGGAGAAGGGCTAGTAGCTAAGGCTTGGGAAACAAGGAGATTGCTTGGTGGGCTTATGAGTACTAGTTAGATCTTCCTTGGAGGTTTCTACTAGAGTGTGGATTTGGACTAGCTAGGGTTTGGATGGGATCTTGAGGGATGTTGCAAAACTATTACTTTCTTTGTATTTGATCATAACTAGGAAGGCCTTATAGCCCGACACATTGAATGGAATCAGTTATTTTATGAATAAAGAGTTATGTTTGGTATCAAATCTTGTATCTTGTATTTTGTTTCCACTGTGTGGTTATTTTCTAAGGGCTAGCACATCTCCTTTGGGGATTCTTCTACCTTGCACTACATGAACATCATCAATTATGATGCCACACAAACGTGTTTTTTTCCAAGTTGTCCAAAACAATCCAAATAAAAAGTGAGAAAAATGGTCATGCAAAAGGGTCCTCATACTTGCATAGCTGATGTGGCACCACATCATTGGTTGTTTTTTATAACTAAAGATACATTTTATTCAATTATGGGTATTTATTATTGTACCAACAACTTTAAAGTTACAATTATTGGTACAATATTGTCAAAAAAGCTAGACATTAAGATAATAAATATGGATATTAAATCATTAAGTGTGGGTATCAAATGAACTCCCATCACAACCATTGGAATGAACTCAAGTATTGGGTCCTCTCCCCTACTACACCGATAAATTTTAGGAAAACTAAAGAATTTTATAAAGCTTTATGAAATGAAGAATTAAAATAAGAAAAACAAGATCCCAATTGTTGTAGGCCAGGCATTCCATGTAGGACCAATTGGCCTTTAAAAAAAAAACCAGAGCTTTTCATACAACACAATCTTTATTTTCATTGTTTGGATAGAAAAAATTCTTCAACCTTTGTTGAATTAGATGAGGAATTGATATAGAAGCATCCTAGGGTAGTTAGCAATCCTGCATGTTGGAGTGTTTTGGCCTTGGAGGTAGGGGACTTGGTCAAAGAAAGATGTGTGGCTCGGTCATTACAGAGTAGTTTGAATGCAGTGTTAACCAAGTATTAACATATCATGTTAACTAAGTTATAGTGTTAACCAAGTATTAACATGTCATGTTAACCGAGTTTAGTGTTAACCAAGTTTACAGTGTTAACTGAGTTTGCAATGTTAATCGAGTGTTCCTTCATGTGTCAAGTGAACTTGATGGTTGCTAATACTTAGAAGTGGTTTTCTGATGCTCGGTCATGACTTGGTTCCAACTTTGCCTGAGTTGTTCGCGTTTAATTTCTAGTGTGATTTAGACCTTGGTATATAATTTGGTTGTATTTAATTTTTGTTGTAAGTCGACTTGTGGCTTAAATGTGCATTTAATGCAAGGTTTTATTTAATTTGTAATAAACTAGGCTGACTTGTGGCTTAGTTGGGTATAAGTAAGGGGGTCTTATGGAGTCTTAAGGATTTTATTTTCACGGGAGTGAGTCAATAATCATCCATCTTGGAGAAGACAATGTGGTAGAGGAGCGAACTTTGAAGAGCTAGTAGTTGAGGCTTGGGAAACAAGGAGATTTCTTGGTGTCTTGCAAGCACAAGTTTAGATCTTCCTTTGAGGTTTCTACTAGAGTGTGGATCTGGCTCACTAGGGTTAGGGTCTAGATCTTGAGGGATCTTGCAGAACTATTACTTTCTTTGTATTTGGTCATAACCAAGAAGGCCTTACAGCCTGACACATAGCAAGTAATCAATTATTTTATGGATAAAGAGTTCTAATTGGTATCAAATCTTGTATCTTGTATTATGTTTCCATTTTGTGGTTATTTGTTTCAGACTAGGACATCTCCTTTGGGGATTCTCCTGCCCTGCACTACATTAGGAGGTCATGGAAAATGGTAGAACTTTGTAGAAGCTTGCGAATAAGATTGAAGCTTATTTTTCTTATTTTTTTAGTTCAGAAAAAAATTTAACCCCAAAAAAATTACTAGAAACCAATAAAAAATTAGAAATTTCTATTCATAAATTTATTTTAAAAATAAACCACTTAAAACTTTAGATTGTTAAAAAAATTACTAGTTGAAGTCAAGTGAAAACATTAGTTCCCTGATAATAAATAGGTAGGGACTAATTTTTATTTTATTTTTTACATATGTTTTTCTTATGTTAAAATAAAATAATTGTTATGTTCAGTGGGTGAGGTTACATTTTAATCAGTTAAATGTCTACTATACCAGTTTGTGTCAGTTCCATATCTTGTTGTTCCTTAATTCTCTCATAAGGAATTTAACAATTTCTAATTAGAAAACATGTAACTTTTGTTGAAAATAGATTGATACAAGTATGCAAATGTGTTTCAATAATTGATTTCTCACTATTGTCAAACCTACTGCTTGTTGGTAAGACAAGTGCTTAGATGATTTGAGTACTATCATTTATTTGATTGATGAGGAGGTTTTGATCAAATCAGATAACAATAGCACCTAGAGGAAAGCTTGAGTTATGGTATAAAAAAGGAGTACAAGGATTAGTTAAGATAGTGATGTTAGAGTGCATTGATTATATACTTAAGGTTGGAAAGGATGGATACAGTTAGAAAGTCTAGAAGAACAAGTAAGAAGAATTGAGTTTGCCAAGCTTGATCGAGTGGAAAATAGGTGCCAAGAAAACTTAGTGCAAGTCTAGAAAAAAATCAGTTGGAGCCGAGCAAAGTCAAATTTAAGTATATGCCAAGTCATATAGTGTAAGCTAAGGAAAGTTTAGTTGATGTCAAGAACCAGTAAACTTTAGTTCATCCCAAGTGATTTGATAGTGGATGTTGAACAATGCAGTATGTACCAAGCATTAGAAGTGAGTTAATGTTGAGTGACAACATTATGAGAAAGATCGTGAATTCGATAAATCTGAGCTAACAAGTTTGATTTCTTGAATTGTGTGAACTATGTGGAAGATAATCTTGATGAGCTGGTGACACAAAATTCAAGATGAACTATTTTGAGGAAAATTCAAAGAGGATTGAATGAGAATTTTCTAGAAGGGAATAAAATAAAAAATGGGTAGATTCATTGAATCCTACCTAATCCTACTTAACCCTAAAATGGAGGATAGAGGTTGAATGGAAAAAAATCTTAATTTTATATTTATAGAGATGGCTAGTCAAAAGAAAAGGTTGTCATTTGAGAGAACCTAGGGAAGACAAGGAGTCTAAGATATTGCTTCATTCAGTGACTAAACAGAAGAGACTACTATTGGCTAGAAAAGCAAGAAGGCTTAAGGGTATGGATGATTGAAGGGTGAACAAGCTATTAGAGTTGAAGTGTGTGAAAGCCAAGCAGAATGGAGAAATGAAATAAATGTTTGTAATCTACAAAGTGAGTTGCAAATTGTTATCTAATCAGGCCTTATTGTTACTTTCTAATCATTGTACCAGTCTAGGGTAATTCCTTTGGATTAAGATTGACCTAACAATAATTTGTAAATCCTTTAACAGGGTAACATTCCAAGTGAATGATCTAAATTCTTTTAACAAGGCTCACTCCTAACAGGGTGATTAAAATCCTCTAACCAGGTCACATTTAACAGTGTGCATTGTAACCTTTAACAGGGTTGGCCTTTCACAGGGAATCACTTCAGAAGAGTAAGAATGAGTAGCATGTTATTGGTGGTTTTTCCCAACTTGGGTTTCCACATAAAATCATTGTGTCAAATGTATTATTGAATCTATTATGTTTCATGCTTACATTTTTGCAAAGTTGATTTGACAATAACCTATAAGTTTAAGTGATTGTATGACCTAATACATCCATGATGAATATGTTTTATGGATATGGGTTCAGCTTATTTTATTTGTGCATTTGGATCTTGGATAACTGATTCAACCCCCCCCCCCCCCCCCCACCCCCATCTCAGTTATTCTAAAGAATTTGAACAACTTTTTCTTTATAGCCTCATTTGCCTATCACCAACGATAGTTTTGGCAAATAAATGAGTAGTTTTAAAAGATTTGAGTAACTAGTCTCTACTTCCACATTTTATGTACTGATCTTCTAGGGAAGTTTCATTGATAACATGATTAAACAAACCTTCTTTTATCATTTCCCAAATGGTCAATAGGTTGAGGTGATATCTAGTCTTGATAACCACTCAACCACCATGTAATAATTATAATGCACCTTTATAGTTTTTGAGAAAGCTATACTGTAATTTCATCCTTGGCAAGAAGCCAAATTACTTTGGCATTCACAAGTTATAGGGTAGAGGGAAAGACTACACAAGATAGACCTAGGGGTCATAGGATGGTACCAGCACACATGAAAGGAGGCATATAAGACAAAAAACCATGTCTCATGTTGTTGTCCCACCAGTCGTAAATAAGTCTATTGACTTATAGACCCTTCATATAATTGTATCATTGATCAATGTTATCATTCAACATGGAATGTAGCTAGCTAGGAGAGTGGATGGATCATCACCCACAACACCTCCACCATCATTAGATGCACCATTAGGGTCATCGTAGCATGTTATAGCTCTACCATAATCACCAACACCACCAGTATCATCCCCACTTGTGCCACCTGCATTGTCATCACATCCATCATTAGAGTCATTGGGGTCCATTTAGCATATGTGTTGTAGCTACCAGTGTATATGTGATGGGTCAGATATTAAGGTGAATGAGGATGGATTGACATCCTATCCATGTATACATTATGAGAGGACCTATTATGCACCCATACCTTAGGGTTTTTTTCTCACAAGTGATTTGATAAAGATGATCTTTGGTGGAGAGAAGATTAAGGTTTGTTTGTTTGAGTTTTCACATGTTATTATTTAATCAACTAAATATCATAAAAATAAATAATTTTTTATTTTATAGAACACTCTAGATTGACATGTGAACAATATGCAATGTAGGATGCAACATGTAGTATAAGAACACCACAAAGTACTCATTTTGCCAGACATATGAGGCTAGGAGAAGGAACAACCAAGGTAAAAGTAAAAATAAATATTCTTAAAAATAGAATACTACATTGGTTTCCAAATTATATTTCTTAATTCCTATGACACTAATAGGGTAAGTGTACAAAGTTGTGGTACCAAAAGAAGGATAAAAGATGTCACTTTTTTTTTGAAGCTTGCAATTCTTGAACTTCGATGAGAATTTGAAGATAGTTACACTACAAATTTCAAGATATGACTAAAAAAAAGTTGTAATCCTTTGAATCTAGTTTCTAAACTACTATTTTTTTAATGGTGGAGTTTAAGGCCCTTAAAAAAGGAGGCCACAAAAAGTGATACTTTTTTTTTGGTAAAAACATAACATAGTGCGAAGTGTGGTCCCCCTAAAATCCTTTTTTTTAAAGAAATTCTTTAATTGCTCTAGTTAGAAGTTAGCTAACACCATGTAGTTTATCCCATAGTTTTGGGGTAATTTTTTAATGTTAATATTATTTTTACAAATTTTGTAAGTGAACACATCCAAAAAATGTGAAATATCAGTGTGCTCCCCCTAAAAATCATTGAGAACTAATAAAGAATAATTTTTTAAAAAAAGTGCACGTAGAATGGAGTCTAGTTTTTAAAAAACTAACTTGTTGCAAAATTGGATGAACAATCTAAAATCTAACTCCCAAATGCTACATGTTAGTTTTAGAGAGAAAATGGACATACATTGAAAACAAACTATAGTTGAAAGGCTTACAATAGTCTAAATTCATTATAAATTAAATGGTTACATAACTAACATAGAAATCTACAATATCAATAACCCAATTTTCTCAATATTCAAGCATGGTTAAACATGATGGAGAGCACACAAGAAAAATTGTGCATTTTTGGTATGCTTGCTAGAAATCACATTTGAAACTAGTTTGAAATGACCAAACTTTTGGGTTGGATCTCCAATGCAAATCCAAGCCTCAAACTTGGTGAATTTTAATACATTATGAAGTGAGTAAATGCTATTGCGCATGTGTGCTATGTAAACAATAGTGAAATTTCCCTATAGTGAATATGCACTATAGGGTGTATGTTCTAGTGAGGACATCTACATAGCCAAAAGAGAGGGAGGGAGATAGAGAAGGTGATACGAAGTGAGAGGTAGAAAATGAATGGTATAAAGAGAAGTAAAGAGAGGATATGTTGGAGAAGAACACACACACACACATACACACACATAGAGCATGTATCTATGACAAAGGAAATAGTAAGAGAGAGGATATGTCTAGAGAGAGAGAGAGAGAGCATGGATAGGATAGAGAGAGGAAGAGAGAATGGTAAACATGTAGAGAAAGAGAGAGATTGGATACTCCATATGGATAGGAAGAGGGAGTGGATTGGATAAGGAACTCAAGGGGATATGATGGAGAGAAAGAGATGAGAGCATATGAAGAGAACTCAAGGGGATAGGATGGAGAGAGAGAGAGAGAGAGAGAGAGAGAGAGAGAGAGAGAGAGAGAGAGAGAGAGAGAGAGAGAGAGGATATGATGAAGAGAAAGGGAGTAGTGGATATGAAGAGGGAGAGACAATAGGATGGAGAGAGCATGATTGGCAGAGAAAGGGAGATTTCAATTGATGGAGAGAGAGAGAGAGGGTAGGAGATAGGAAGAAAGGGAGGGGATAGTACATGGAGAGAGAGAAGATTGGGATTGGGATTGCCAATTAAAATTCAAAATTTAATAAAAATAAGAGTTAAAATTCATACCTTGTTGACCAGTTTGGGATTGCCAATGATGTGGATCTATTTCTAATGCAAATTGGGGTGAAAAAATTAGGCACACCATGTTCGTACTCCTTGGAAAATAAGAAAATGCCACAATCACTGGAGAAAAAACATAGAGGAATGAGAAATGAGTCATGGGTTTTTTTTTATAACACTTTTTCAACATCCTGATCATGCTCCCTCATTCATTGATTTTTCAAATAGTGTGATCACACTACCTTTTCAATATCAAGAGCCATAGGCTCATTCCACCCAAACCATAGTGTGATCATGCTATAGTGTGAACACGCTATTACATAGATTAGGAAAAAAAAAATGTGCAATCTTTTTGGTCCACAACTTTTTGCGCTTACCCAACAATACAAAGTTCCCTCAACTACTAACTCCTCACACATTAGACCTTTCAATGGTCACAACCCTCATGTTGATTTTGGCATCAATATAAATATGTGAATCAAGGGGTATGACTACAAACCACATAAATATTTAAATGATTCCCTCTATTATTTATGGCTACAATAGTTAGATCTGATTAAGCTCTAAAATTATTATTAGTTTATGCATTCACCTATATGATGAATTTACTCTCTATTTTTATTCCTATTTTCCACATAATGTCCAGCTACCATCAGGCCATCTTTAGGAGATGTGATACCAAAGTCTCATTTCCTTCTATGGGTTTTAGATTATGGTAAAAGTAGGTTTTGAAGGGCCCCCAAAACCCTTTAACAACTAGAGAAAAGATAAAGCAATAAAACCACCAGGAAAGAAGTCCTAAAACCAACAACAAAATTAGGTTTTACAGGGATCTGAAACCACAAACATAGTCCACAAAAAGAGAACCCAGGTTTTATAGGGACCTGGAACCACTAAAATAGTTTAGACCAAAAACTAGTAAACAGGACCAAAAACCAGTACCAAGTACCACATCCAGAAAATAGGACCAAAATAGGACAAAACTAGAGAACAAAAACCCCAGGAAACTATTACAGCTCCCTAATCAACTTGACAGCCTCTTTACCGATCATTTCCTTCTATGGATTATTCGAAGCGTCATCCCTATTAATTTTACTATCTCAAAAATTTAATTTTGCCTCCTATGGATAAGCTGAAATTTTATCCTTGCATTTACTTTTCTTTATTTATTTGGCATAGACATGTTGTTCATGATTGTCTTCCATGCGAAAAAAATGTGTTAGCTATTTTTGACAAAAAGAGGGCTCTCCTACATTTAATTTATTTTTCATGTTGTTTAATAAGTATATTCTTGTTATATATGTTGGTGAGTAAAAATAGATAAAAGATAGTTTCTGTGTTACCCAAAAGTTGTAGTTATCTTTCTGCATGAAAACGTAAGTTATAATGGTTATTGACATGAATCATTTCATAAACTTTGATAGTTTTTAATACCAAAATGAACAAAATAAAGGTATTTTTGTTAGTTTGACATTTTTGTATATTATACTCATCGCTGAAGTTCAATGCTTATCACAACTGACTTGAATGTACATGATCTCAGACCTGATTTATTTATATGTCATCTTCATTTTTATAAATCTTATTTTTTTGTATTATATTACTACTAATTAGCTTCTCTTAATTTAGAACCAACATTATGAATTAACTCATCTTCTGTTCTTTGTGCATCCTTTGTGTTTCAATTGTTAAATGAAGAGTAGAATAAATTGCCAACATAAAATTTGCCCCTTTTGTTTAACAAATTCTTTCAAAGATATTATTCAACTTATGTTACAATTCCATAATGGTACATAGTGATATATTCTAATTATGTTGAATAGGCTATTTTCCTACTATCAAGTGTAAAATGATGCCTCCTTGGTGCATCAAATCCAAACATATGCATTGTTTCAAAGCATTCATCTTCAAGGTTCAATCACTGCTAATTTTTTATTTGATGGGACTTACTGTTGATGCTACAATCAATTTAAATGTTATTAAATACATAGCTTGTATTCAACATCTTTTTGACATTGCATTTCATGGTAGAATTTTGGGCTCATATAATTGAAAAATATCATTGTGTCTTTGAAAAATTCATAAGATACAAATGCCAATTTATGTTACCCATTACACATTAGATAACAAATGCTTGAGTTTGGGATAGACCATTAAATGAGTAGTTTGTATACATCATCATTTTAGCATTGCATATCATGTTGTTGAAATTGGAAAATATCATTGTGTTTGAAATATTCATAAGATTCAACTACCAATTTATGTTATGCATTAAAAATTAGATAAACAATTCTTGAGATTTAGATAGACCATTAAGTATACGACATCATTTTGACATTGCATATCATGTTGCTTAATTTATATTTGATGGGACTTACCATTGATGTTGTAGTCAATGTATGTTATTAAATATGTAGTTTGTATACAACACATTGCATTTCATGGAAGAATTTCAAGATCATATAATTGGAAAATATCAATGTGTTTGAAATATATGTAAGGTTCAGCTGCCAATTTATGTTTTGCATTAAACATGAGACAATAGATGCTTGTGATTTTGATAGACCATTAAGTATATGACATTTTGACATTGCATATCATGCTACTTAATTTTTATTTGATGGGACTTACCATTTATGTTGTAGTCAATTATGTTATTAAATATGTAACTTGTATACAACATCATTTTGACATTGCATTTCATGGAAATATTTTGAGTTCATATAATTGGAAAATATCACTATTCATTTGAAATATTCATAAGATTCAACCACCAATTTATATCACGCATTAGACAATAGATAACAAATACCTAAGATTTGGATAGACCATTAAATACATAGTTTGTATACAACATCATTTTGACACTGCATTTCATGATGGATAATTTATGCTTAACATTTGTATAGACCATTAAATATGTAGTTTGTTTCCATTGCTAATTTAGTTTGGAACATCCATGTTTTAGTCAGTGAGAGAAATCAGCCATTTATTGAATATTTGTATAGAATTGACTACCCAAACCTATCGGTTGTACACTTACACCCTGCCCTAGTGCAAGAACTAGTTATTATGAGAATTACCTTTGGAGAATTGTAATGTCTCGTGGTCAATGCTTTTGAGGTGGTTTCAAAATATTTTTTTTCCATGGTTCCTTTTGGGAAAGTGTTTGGTGTTGCATTTATTAGAAGACTGCAAATATAATACAGTTTTACTCTTCTGACAACACTTAGACAACATTTACTCTATTGATGACATTGGCACTAGAAAGAACCAATAGTACAGGTTAGATTGGAATGTTAGACACCCTTTAAACTCTGGTCATTCACAGATGATATATGGTCATAGGATCATTGTTAGTTTAGTAATTTACTGCACAGAGACTCACATAGCTATGTAGCACTTTGATGGATTTGCATGAGTTGTTAAATTTCATATCTACTACCTCATGTCCATATTTAAAAATCTATCAATCAGAAAGTCTGGACTGAGATTTTGAATTTTTGGGGCATGACATGGGTACTTCAAAACAATGTGGGTCTTGCTTTCAAGAGTTGGAGATGCCCCTCAAAGGATCTTGATGCCCAATTTCTTTGGAAACTTACCCTCCCCCGCCTTTGGTGGGGCATATGGAAAGAAATGAATAACAAGATATTTAGAAATAAAAATCTTCCAGGATGGGTGCTTGGTCAGAATATCATCAGAGCCTTCAAGGAGAATTTTATGTCCTAGAGGGAGCCTGCTCAGAGCTTCCAACTTGATCACCCTTTAAGATCTCAAGGATCTAAGTTGAAAATTGATAATCCTAGATCGATTATAAAATGGCTTGTTCCTCCTAGTGGATGGATCAAAGGAAATTTTGATAGAGCAGCCAAGGGTAACCCAAGAAGAGCAGGATGTGGAGGTGTTCTTAGAGATCATATGGGAAATTTTAATGATGATGTTGCTGTCCCTATTGGTCACTCGAATAGTCATATTTCCGAAGCTACTGCTACCGTTTATACCACTATTTTAGCTGTCGATCTAGGGTACTCCAAATTATGGTTGGAAGGGGATTCTTTGAACATTATAAATATTCTTAATAATAAAAATTCTATCTCTTGGTCTATAGAGGCAACAATTATGAAAATCAAAACCTTATTTCAAAATTTTGAAAAGGTGGTCATTTCCCATACTTATAGAGAAGCCAACAGGGTTGCTGATTGGATAGCTAATCACGCAGTTCAAATGGGGCAAAAGATGAGGTGGCTCGATGACTTAAACAAACATGTGGATCTTAAAGAGATTATTAATTATGATGTTATTCATTCCAGAGTGGGAAAGATTTGCTTGGGTTAGAAATTTAATGATTTGCGGGAATGGCCTTATGACTGTCAGATTACCATTCCCAAAGAGGTACATTCATGTGAAGGCTATGTTCTCTCTGCACATATCCTCAAAAAGGCATCCTCGATATCGTGTCACAAATAATTGGTCTCGCTTCTACCTCTCTGCTATCGATATTTGGGCGTCTCTGGTTTTTTTTTGCTCTACAATATGGGAGGTGAACCGAGGAAGCAGGAACCCAAAAAATGTGATGATTAGAAGGCTAGGTAGGACATTTGGAAGATCCTATAGAAAGGTAAGGTGGTAAGCTACCTAGAGTGGCTGCATGGATTCAAACCCCATGTCACCACTGCTTTCTTCAAAAACTATGTGGATGAAAAAGTTACTTTACATGGAGTGTAAGTAAAGCTTACAGAGGAATTCATTGTCGAGGTCACTGGCCTCCCCGTGAAAGGCATCAAGTTTTTGAAGTAGAGCAACATTTCTAATGTGGCCTACAAAAAATTCCAAAAGATAGAAGAAGAGTAATTGCTTTTGTAAACGAATGGTGACTTAGACTATGATGTGCAACAGATAAAAGGTATATGGCGTGATGTGCTTAGTTGTATTCATGAGTACTTCATCCTTGATCAAAGAAATAAAAGGGTGCACAAATTCCACTTTGTCTTCCTTAACCATTTCAGGTACAAGGACAAAATTTCCTTCCCTTTCTATTTGTAGTTTTCTTTGCTCCAAAGTTTGAATGCCCATAAAAAGAAACAGTCTTGACCTATATTACATTCAAAGGTCTGATTTTACTCATTGAGGGTTTTTGTAAAAATAAGTCCATTGCTTTGTCTCCATCCACTGGTAAGCATAAGATTCCTAATCCCGTAAAAGGTAAAATGGATGAGAGTGGTAAAGAGAAAATTAAGGTTAAATTGAAACCCTCCAGCTCTCGAAGACAAATTGAGGAAGAGGATATAGAGGTGGAGAGCACTAAAGGCTCAGATAAGGATGCCCCTAAGGAAGAGGAGGGGATGGATGCTGGGCAGTTTAGCTCTAACCTGGATGGTTACCCGGATTTGAAAGACAAAAATGAGGATGGGAGAGAGGAGGATACAACAAAGGTGAATTTGGAACAGAGCAAGTCTGAAAATGAGGACACTCATATCATGTCTGGGGGAGGTGATAAAGAGAAAGAAAATTTAATTGATAATCTAGCCATCTTGAGTGAGGAGGAAAACATGGGGAAAGCTTTCACTCCTATTAAGGAGACTAAGGGACATGATAAGGAGGGCCAGAGCCACCATATTCAAGCAGTGTCTGGTGAGGAGGAGCCGTTGGATGGAGGGATTCATACACCATTACTGATGACGAGGGTGACTCCCCGATGAGGGAAACCAAACTCTCCTTCCTTCACTCTGATAAACAAAAAGCTAACTCTTTCCTTCATGTCAATTCCTAGTTATATAATGAAATAATGGGGCTGAAGAAGAAAGTGGATACCTTGCAACAAAACTAGGAGGCTGACCAAGCTATTATTCAACACATGGAGGTGTGAATGGGAGATATCTCAAAAAAACTAAAGGATTATGAGCCGCATCTCAGAGTGCTCATCAGGAAAAGTGGAACAAAAATGGAGCAAGTTACCTCAAGCATCTGTGCAGCTGTGGTGACACTAGGAAAAAGAGTTAATGAAGGAACCATATCTTTAGAAGGCCCAAGAAAGAGGACAAGACAGAGTTCAAGGAAGAAAGCTTTGATTGCTGCTACTTCTTTGGCTGCTAACTCCATCTAGGACATGGCTAAGATTGGTAAGGATGTTGTGAAGATGATAACGGAACTGCAATAGTTGCCTGGGTCTTCTTTTCTTGTCGGGTTCCTATTTTGGTCTTATTTGCTGGCTGGTACTTCTGGTTCCTGTGTTTGTTCCTGTTTTCTAGCTTTTAGTTTTTATCTTGTACAGTAGGTTCCAAGTCCTTGTAAAACCTGGGTACTTTATCTGGACTTTTTTAGTGGTTTTAGGTCCCTGTAAAACTTGATTTTGGATCTACTTTGTAGTAGGTTTTTGGGCTCTTTCCTGTTGGATGGCTTGTTTTTTCCTTTTTTGAGGATGTGAAAGGGTTTCAGGGTCCCTTCAAGACCTATTTTTACCGTAATCTAAAACAATGTGACGAGAAAGAATTTTAGGAAGTTGCCATAAGATATATATACACACACACACACACACACACACACACACACACACATATATATATATACATATATACATATATACATATACACACACACATATATATATATATACATATATACATATGTATATATATGTATGTATATATATGTATATATGTATATATGTATATGTATATATATATATATATATATATATGTATATGTATATATATATATATATGTATATGTATATATATATATATATGTATATGTATATATATATATATATGTATATGTATATGTATATATATCTATATATATATATATATATATATATATATGTATATATATAAACTAAATGTATAAAATTAAATATTAAGAACATTAAATTCTTAAAAATTAATATATAATTTCTAAATAAAACTACAAGTCAGTTTATATTTAAAATGCTATTTATGTGAACATAAAAAATCTAATAAAATTAATATATTTTGAAATATTGAAATAGAAAATTTATAAAAATAAAAAATACATATCAATGTTTAAATTTTTTTTTTAAATATAAACTATTTTTAAAACTACTAAAATAATGAATTAAATCCAGAAATAAAACTCATTGTAATGTGTAACCACAATGTTTGAGTGCAAAACCAATTTTGAATTGAAAATTTCTTGGAGGATATCTCAATGTTATTTTAAATGTGCCAAACAACACTTGAGGAAGATGATATGATATACACATACTGACACTCTTAGTTTCTGAAGTATTAGATAGTAGCCGAAAAAGATGGGGGGCTGACCCCAAAGAACAAAAAGGCTAAAGAATTAGCCGAAGGTTACCTCACAGTCATCTACCCTATGCCAACTTTAAACTTCAAAAAATAAGATATGTCCACAAAATAATTAAAGGTATTATCAATCCTTAACCTAATATGTAGAAAAGACTGTAAAATAGACCAGCAACACCTAAATAAATTGTTGTTATTAATTGACATAAGCATAAAAACTAAGACCACGTCGGGTACCAAGTTCATAGTTATGAGTATAAAAACAACACAAAAAAACACTAGAACTAGGGCTAGCTACCCTCTTCATGCCCATGCTTTTCCTCCTTCTTTTCCTCAGGAACATCCTTGCCCGCATCCTCCCCATCCACCTTAATCAATTTTTTCCAGGATGGTATTTAGCCAGTCCTCCGCCAAAAACCCATAGATGGATCAAGTTATCTAGGTAGCTTTTCCCAAGTCCTTCTCCTCCTTATTGACCTCCAAGAAGTATAGGGTTGTGGCCACATAGTGCATGACCTTGGTGGAAAACTCAACCAAAATTTTGAATCTCTGGCAAATACTAGTTTGATTGTCAGCCAGATCCTTCATAGATAGCTCCAGCCTTTCTAGTCTCACCTTACTGTGGCTATGCTTTCCTTTCTTCCTAGAATCTTTGGTGGTTTCTTTCCTTGGGGATGTGATATCTCATCAACCCCCCCCTGCTTCTAGCTGGGGTAGTCTCCAGAGTGTCAGAGATATGGGAAGGGATAAGAGGGTTGGGGTAGGCTTTGTGTCCTAAAGTAGTCTCTTGTTTCTCCCAATTTTGACATCACTTTTGGAAGAATTAGAAGTGGAATCATGCTTGTGGAGGGGAGGGGGGAGAGGGGGGGGGCGCACTTAAATTTTTCCAACTAGAGACATTTACTAGTTCTCCTAGTACTTTATGTACCCTTCCTAGTATCTGAATCTGACTCTACGAGGTTTATTTTGACCTTAGGGTCAATTTTGACTTCAGGGCTAGGGTTTTTCTTAAATTTCTTGTGGCTAGGGCCAAGGCCAGGGTCCAAGGATAATTGGGGGGTGACAGAGGCCAGAGGGTTAACTAAGAGTGGCAGGTTTTGGGCTAGGTGTTGGATGTACAGTTTGTTCATAAGCCCTTGGTGGATAAGGTAGAAACTTTTTCCCTCCTCATGTTTCCTCCTGGCCTTATAAATAAAATCTTCTAGCAATGCAATAACAAAAATGGGAAGGAAATGTGGTCTAGATTCCTGAAGTGATTCAAAATAGGGAAGTAGTAATAATAGATTACCTAAAAGAAATCCTCCAAGGTGATATACCGCATGATTGCATAGCAGATGGTATCCCAAGGATTAGGAAGGGCTTCCTGTGAAAACCCTCCACGCATATGCATCAGTTCCTCCTTGAGTTTGAAAAATTTCTAAAAAACTAGCTTCCTCATTAACCTTAGCCTATCTCCGCTAGTTCTTTCCTTCCATAGTAAATTCTTTGACCCTCAAAATGGTTTCCTTGGAGATTTCAAATCCCATACATTGATAGTCACCTTTTTTTCCTTCCAAGTCTAGAAGAACTACATCAAGACAATCTCATCGTGCTTCACCATACCCTCAATATATGGTAAGAGGTTGCTCTCTTGCAAGTAAACAAAAATAATGAATGTTGATCTACAAGTAAACCTAGTAAAAATTAAGTGTTTGTTGTAGCTAAAAGTTCACTTCTATTATTGGTTGTGTCTTTGTTTGTTCTCTCACCTTCCATCACTAACATCTTGGCCTTCTCCTTCAATTCCTTTATATTCCCCTCGCCTTTCTTCCCTCTTCTCCTTGATCAATTTTCTCACTACTTTTTCCTCTTTTCTTTTCACAAATCCCTACACATGTTTTTTAAGTGAAAATATAGACTTCATAAATTTTTGAAGCATCATCTGAAAACATACCTATGCTAAAAAGGAAGTTTTTAAAGGGGCATGATCATCAAACACAAGAAAAAGGAAATCTTCTCTGGTAATCATGTATGCAAAATGTGGAAGCTTGGCTTTAATATCATTATCAATTATGTGAGCTTGTGAGGAGAGTTTACATACATAGTTAGTAGATTACAAAGCAGACATAGGGTCATTCCAATATCATTCAACAATGTATAATTAGGCTTTAAAAGATCAATATGTTTCTCCCACGATGGCTTATTTTCTCATTGATTTCTCTTAAGTGATTGAGAATGTGTTATGATTCAATGGTTGAATATTATAATCAAAACAAATATAATAAAAGGAATATCAATTACAATAAATTATAAAGTAAATACAAATACATAAATCAAGTATAAAACTTCATTTAAATAGTATATACAAAACTTGATCAATCAAATTCTATGAGAGAAAGGAAAAATGAAGTCATTATAAGGATTAAATATATAAACAATGAGTTGGAAATATTAGAATGAAGTCATCAATAAATTACATCAATATAATTACAATTAAAATGAATTAAGCACCAAACATCTTTGTCTATAAGAAACTATATAAATAGAATAGATTGACATTTACTTGGCAATGATTAGATAGATACACATATGGAATTCCTAAATTCAACCATGTGCGTACGCGCACACACACACACACACAGATTTAGTTATATCAAAACCTATTCTAGTAGAGATGAATTAAGATATTGAAATTCTTAATACATCTATAATACATGAGCATACATGATCAATATGCAACAAATTCCTACATGCAAAGTGGACTGTATTATGATAGAAAAATCTACTTGTGTGTGTTGTGTCTGTGCAACTCGCATGTGATGTAGACTAAAATATGACCAAGTGATCACTAAGACATCCAAGAGAGACAACTATGCAAATATTGAATGGAAAATAAATTATTTGAATACACTAATAAGAGACAAAGTAACCAATAAAAATGAAAAAATACACCCAAGGACATCAAATAAATGAAGTAGAATTAAAAAACATAAAATTAATTTTGATACGACCTCACATAATTTGTTTTTAAAAAGGGAATTTCTAAAGACAATAACAAATGCCCCCTTTAAAAACTTAAATTTTATTTTTTTTGTCTTTAATATTAGATAGTGTGCTAGAAAAAAATAAATCGAAAAGTAAAGACCCGACTATAAGAAATGAGCTACAACCAAGTATGGAAACCTCTTCTGCATAAGTACAATTTAAGCTTTGGAGAGATCCTAGTGTATTGGATCTACCCTAAAACTTAGAAGATTGGGTGAGGATTGTCTTTAAGGAGAAGATGGTTCTTCTATCAAATACTCTTTATTGTCTCATTTGATGTGATCCGAATAATGGTATATACATGGTCAAAATAAGATACAAATTTTTTGAAGCCAAGTTTTAATATTAAGGTTGGCCTCTTTTTATCTATTGGAGCATGAAAGTCATCCTAAAAGTAGGCTCATTTCCCTGCCTAGCCATTCATGGTCATATTCTTATAAGAGACAAATTGAAGAATATAGGGATTTTGTGTAATTTAAAATGTCCCTTTTGTAAGAATCATGAGGAAACAATCGATCATCTACTTTTGCCTTATGATTTTACATGGAGAGGCTAGTCCTTTCTTTAGAAAAAATTAAACTAGTAGATTACATTCCAAACAATAATCAAATACATGTTTCAAAGTTATAGAGTGGTGCTAAATAATTCTATTTTCTTGAGTGTTTGGCATGTGAACCCTTTGGCTCTCATTTGGGAGACATGGAAAGAACTACATAAATATTTTTTGAGGAGAAGCTTGAAAGCCTTAATCAACTATGAAGCAAAATTTAAATGACTATCTTAAAATTAGTGTTTCTAGTAGAATCCATATTGAATTTAGATGCACATTCCTTCAATATGGAGGATAGCTTCATCCAATTGAGTTGGTATATTCTTAATTTTTGGCCTATAAATGCATCTAGATGGGATAATCCATACCACTAAGGAATTTTAATAAGATTGGAAGGGACTGTAAATGTAATGGGTGAAAGTGTTCTTATCTCTAAAGAGAATCTAGGTCCCTCTGGTGTAAGGTGTATTTGAAAAGATTAGAGGGGTCATATTTTAGCCTAGTGTACTTGAAAAGAATGGAACTTGTCACAACTTGACCTATGACCACCTATAATTAAGGTCACTAAATTGGTGTTGACTATATTTGACTTAGACTTTTGATTCTAATTGTGTCGAAATACTATGGATTTTTATTTAGACTGATTAGTTGATTTTTCAAGAGGATTCGACTATCTTCTGTATTTTGCGTGACTTACTTATGTGGAACTGCTTTGAATAATGCCAGTCTTTACAATTTCTATTAGTACTAATAACATTAAATTGAAGCTAGAGAAGTTGTATTGGTTACATTAATTAAAAAATATTTGGGCATTCATCACGTGAACCTAGAATGAACTCTCTCATTATCACTAATGCTATTGTTAAAGGAAAAGTGGATGAGTAGTGCATTAGAAAACTAATTATGTTGATTTCAAATCTACTTGATTGTGGTCTTGGGTGGGTTTGAGTCAATGGTGAATATTTTTTATTTAGGTTGATGGACTGTTCAAGGCTTACTCATCTACTATTTAGTACTTTCAATATATATCTTTTGATTAAACTATTAATAAATAACTTAATATTTACCAATATAAGTACAATTTAACCTTAATTGAAATGTAATGCACAAAAAATGCATTGACTATATTATGGAATATTAATGACTTGTAGATGAGATAAATACTAGAAAAAATAGTATTCATTAGTAACTACCCAACTAGAAATAAATTCAATCAAATCGAAGTTAGAAAAGATCTTCAAGGCATCATTCAATATGCTTTCATCCATATAGTATGTGCATGTTTTCTTATTTATCTTTTTACATATAAAAGGGTTCAAATAAACAAAACTTTGATAATAAGCTATAATATAATAAATCTTCTAACTACTCAAGGACATTGTTCCTCTACAAGTCAATTGTTTATATCCATAAAAATACAACTCTAGAGTCTCATAATTAGTGTTTATACAATAGTTTGGCAATGAGACAACTTCGATAGAGATTACATTTCAGTTTATAGATATTAAGTTTGTTTTATAATTCCTCCAACTCTACCTATATACTAGTACAAATAATTGAATCTGACCTTTGGGTTGAGAATCATCATAGTATGTACATTATATTTTAATGATGCTTTTAACATCCAAGGCTAATTTTCAAAAAGAATTAGAGATTCACAAAATACATTAAAGAGTGTAAGGTATGTGTCATTTTAATGGAAAGCCTTGCGACACAACTTGTGTTAATAATATGAACTATGGAAAAGATTAGAACCCTAAAATAATCACCAAACGGTTATAGTCAATCCTATTTTAACATATTTTTAAAATGAAAGAAATAGTTAAAACGAACATTTTTATCCTATCTTGAAACCTAATTTTATGGCCATGGATGAATCCAATATGTACCACTATTTATTTGGCTTTATTGATGCAAGCAATAACATGATACTACACATTCATTTAAAAAACAATAATTAGCAATAATAATAAAATGTAAAATACTCTATTTAAAGTGTCAATAAAAAATTTAACTTTCACCATCTTTATGACAAAAAAACTCATCAATTTTAATCATACAATCTCATATTTCAAACCATTTTCAAAATTTAAAATATATTTAGTGCTAAGAATCTATATATGAGGTTTGAAATTTTTGGTAGTCTCATGTGGCAATGTTCCTGTAATGCCCCGCCTGGAGATCCTTGGAAACAAGGATTCAAATCAAGCCAAGATTTTTTTTTTTTTACAAGTATGAATGCACATGACAACATCATACAGGGATCACAACGATCGCAATGGAAGACTTCACCACCATCCTGGCAACCAACGAATCTCCAAACGCCACCACCAAACTGACACACATAACCAAAGCCAACAACGACAACGCACATGATGAGGGCACAAGAAACAACCAGCCATCAACAAAACACCAAGCTGGGGTAAAATGCAGAATCCCAAAATTTGGCTAAGTCTGAAATCCTGAAGCCTTGAAAATTGGCTAAGTCTGGATTTCTGAAGCCCTGAAATTTCCTAGAATCCATAACTTATCTCTGAGAGGTCTGAAACCTATCTCAAACGATTTGTCGCATATATTAAAATATATCTTAAGTATAAGGAATACGTCAACTTATACTTAAACGATATATTTTAAACCCCTAGGAAATCTGTTTTGAACTAGGAAGGTGTAAAAACCAAAAGGGTGTCCAAAACCAACTTCCAAACTTTCATCCGACAAGCCTAGATAGCCCCTGTTTCTCGTGCGAGAAAGAAAACTGGTCTCGAGTTTCGTGCGAGATCTTTCACCGCTTCGAGCGAGAAAGTGCGCACTTCGTGTGAGGGCTACTGAGCTTCGCGCGAGGCTCCCTATGCGCCGCGTGAAGATTTACATTCTTGCGCGGGAAGTGTATTCTTTCGCGCGAGGAAGAAACAGTCTCGTGCGAGGAAGAAATAGTCTCGCGCGAGGAAGAAACAGTCTCACGCGAGGAAAATACAATCTCGCTCGAGGAAACAAATCAGCGCGACACAAAACACAAACAAAAAGCTAAACAAACAAGGAAAACTCCACATCGGGGAGCACCGGATCCACGTAAATCGACGAATGAACACTCGAGAGCACTAACAGCAAGGAAAGAGAAACATCTAACCATCTAAAACATAAAAGCAAATCACATACTGAAATAAACATTGCAATGAACAAAATACATTTCAGAACTAAACAACCAAATAAATGTGTGGTTCCTCCCAATCGTCAATAGCATCATAAGACCATCGTGGGTCCTAGCCATTCCCCGCGCGTAACATCCCAAGCCACCGACCAAATCGTCGGTACTGTCGTAATAGGGACGTCACTACTAAAAACATGCAACAATATAAGCATAAGGAAATCTAACATGCTAGTAGTAAAGCATAAGATAATCCTACAGTAGATAACATCACCTATCACATGCTAAATAGTAATAAGCAACAGATATGCTAATACAATAATTCACAACATCTAATCATATGCTAAACATCATAATAAGGGAATGCGCCAAATAAAATAACATCATCTAAACATGATATACAAGCATCCCAATAAAAGCATAAATCATAAGAAAGCATACTCCGAAACCCGAAGTACCAAGTGAAGACATCCAGCAATGGTCGCACTAGGACAAAAGATCGTCTCTGTACACCGATCCCTAGCAGTGGTGAAGGTAGTTACGCCTCCCAACCACGTGGCACCCGTAGGTCCACACCCGTCGTGCTGATGGAGATAATGATCCAACCACAAACACACATAAAGCACAACATCCAAGGCTAACACTCACGCCAGACAGTATGATGGCTGCAACCAAGAACCTAAGACAATGCAAGGAGTACAGGTCCTGGTCAGACACTCAATAGGCTACTAAGTAGGGGCTGACATCATGGAGAGTCGCTTGGCATCGACAAGCCCAAGCTAGTATAGGCAGCTACTCTTCTCAACAGAAGGCGCACAACCTAGGGCAGCTACTCTTCACGATGGAAGGCGCACAACCCACACATTTTAATTATCTTGTATTTATTACCACCCAAAGTTTTAATTTAATTATCACTTATATAAAACTTCCTCTGCCAATCGGGAAGTAGTCACCAGGTTACAGGATAGAAGCCCCCTCCATATGCTACCCTACCCTACCCATGCTCATCCTACGACAAGTGCCCGTGGGCATGCATACTCCCATCCCAACCCCAATGATCATAACTTCTGGCAAATCCACAGAAGATCGGGCCTCGCAAGTCACCCAACAAATGTACGCGTGCGTACTCGTGTGTGGCGCACCACCATCACAAAGATCATAACACAAGGACAAGAATGAGAACACAATGCAAAGAGAACACCCAACTGAAAATAACACGAGAAGGATGGATTTTACACGAATCCCAAAGCCAATAAAACCATACATCATGAAATCACTCAACTGGCCTCAATCTGAGAGTATGGATTCTACATGAATCCCAATGATGTAACAAGACCAAACATTGTGAACTCACTCAACCGGCCTCAATCCGAGAGTATGGATTCTACATGAATCCTAGCATTCACGAAACATAAGCAAAGGTCCAAAAGAAACCATAACAGGTAACAAATCACTCAACCGAACACAATCGGGAGTACGGGTGCGACATGCATCCCAATGCAACATAAAAGTGCAATAGTGGTCTAATTGATATCCAAATGGATCATATAGGTCCACAAACCACAATGTGCCAAGAAAACCCGAGAAAATAGGGTGGCACACAAAACGAGGTGAAAATCCCAAAAATTTGAAAAATTACAAAATTAAAACCCATTTGGCCTTTGGGTTCAAAAACCCCAAAAATCCAAAAATAAATGGAATTGAACACCGTATGCAAAAACGACCAGCATAACGGTGCAAAACTCCAAACCCTCTTCCCAAAAAATAGGGAAATGTTCATACCCGCCCAACCGGCTAGAACTAGCATACAAAAACGGAGGGGAACACTAGTTCTCAACCTCCAAACAAACGGCTACCAAAAACAAAAGCAGAAACGGAGCAGAAACAATAAAACAGGAAAGCCCTACCTCACAGCCAAAAGGGCAAAACGAGAATCTGAACCATAAAATAAATATCTCGCAGAAGTAGCTGAAAATTGCGGCAATCCAAGGTTTCCCTGAGCTGGATCCAATGAGCCCAACCTCACGACGATCCCACGCCCGTAGCTCCCACAACGAACAAAACAATAAATCCTCATGAAGAGGATTTTGGGTTTTACTCTCCAACTTTCCAATTTGAAAGTGAGGAATTAAATTCCTTTTTGGATATTTATTCACTTTTCGAGTGAATAATTGATTAGGGCAAATAACTAGCCAACCTAGTTAAATCCCGAATCAACCCAAACGAAAATAGGCTATTCCTATAAATTGGAATTCATCTATGGCAAAGCTGCCAGAAATATAAAATAAATCAATTAAAAAGCCCGAAAACTCAAAAACACATAAATGTCCTGAACAACTTTCGCGACAAAGCGAAACTCTAAATGCACAGACACGCTTACTGGTCTAATCACATAATGCAAATGAGTTCGGATTTAATAATCACCGAAAGGTTTAAATTAAACATTTAATTAAGGATACATCGATCATACAAAGGCGACATTGGTAAAATATGAACAGCTGAATCACTAACTCCAAGTGCCACTGCCAGGGATATAAATCCTGCACACTAAACAACACGATCAAGTGCAATTGCATATAATAACATAGCCGAAGCAATAAATGCATTAAATCACCTAATTTAACCATTTATTTAATTATATTAAAATAATCTATTTACATCACTCACATTCGCAAAAGACATAGCAATGCAGGAATGAAGTAAATAACCATAGCATTAAATCCATCACATAACATAATTAGAGGTATGTCCAAATACCAGATAATCAGATAACATCATAAAACACACTGTCATCTCAAAATGGCATCATCATGCAATATGATTAACTGAATAGCATAGTAGTCTAATATCTATGATACTGGAATCAAAGAGTAACATTTGACCCTCAGCTCATCTCAAATGTAAAACATCACATAAGAACAGATATCTCTCAGATCAAAATAAAACAAGGTAAATGTCCGCAGCACATAACCAAATAATCCAACAAGAACAATCCATTCTAATTACTTAAGCATTTAATAATGATTGATTACTTTGCATTAAAAAGGCATTTAAAACACATAAGCAAACACAGTCATAAACATGACTAACCATCGCTACAGGAACCCAATCCAGTGTAGCATGGTAATAGTACATAGTGCAATCTCTGCACACATCTCAGGGTAATCATAGAACAACCTCATAATACCACATCGATCCTGGTAACCACTGGCACAAACCTCAGTGAACCAAAAATCACATCATAATCTCAAAGATCAGTCAAAAGCATAATCAAAGCAACTGATATAGAAACATAAATCTAAACACCTCAACGGTGTAGACCACTCAGGGTCACAATCATGATCCATCACAACAAAAGATCAGCAAGGGTGCATCCATCAGGATGACTTACAAAAGTCAAATGGGAGAGGCACTACAGTTCCATTTAACCTTAAGATGTTCACTCCAAAATGAATAATTTATTTATTAATAATTGCATTACCTTACTAAGATTCATATTCACTTTTCTTATTTTTCTTCAATCATAAATCATAGAGTATATATTCCTATCGGCATAATCTTTGCACCTTCTTTTGATACAAATGCTAATATATCTAAGCTTTTTGTTTGTATTTGATCTTTAATATATCTTTGACAACCCATGCTAACACTATCAAATCTATCATGGTCTATCTTATATATTTTCATCTTAAGCACACATTTTTTTAACTCTTCATTCCCAAATTTTATGAAGTGAAATTTATGAACAAAAAAATTCCAAGATTTTCTCCCTTCTACTTTTCTTGTGACATATAAATGATTTTACATTCCTGGCTAGAAGCGAGGTGGGGGGGAGGGGGGGGTGGGGGGGGCAAGGGGCGAAGGGAAGCATAGCCATGGCCAGAGCCAAAACAAGGTTCAGCTAGATAGGTTGGAGCAGTCGATGAAGGAGATGGTAGACAATCACATTAGCATCTGCCAAAAATTTGACACATTGGCGAAATTCTCCAAAAAATTTATGCATTCCACTGCCACTACTCTTTATTTTTTGCAGGTAAATAAGGTCGTGAAGGACTTGGGCAAGGAGAGCGAGACTACCCACTCCATTTACAACTTTCTAGTGGAGGATTGGCTGAAGACACTCCTGGACAAACTTGTCAAAGAGGAAGGGGTGGACGTGAACAGGGATGAGCCTAAGGAGAAGAAGAATGAGGAACCAAAAAAGAATGAGGGCAGGTAGCCCTGATTATGTTTTTTCATTTTTCTTTTATGTCGTCGATCACTTTGAACTTTGGGTTTTATTATATGTGTATATGTCTAAGTGTTGGATTGATAGCAACAATATGTTTTCTTGTTGCTGGAATTTTTTTCCATTTTATTTGCTTGTTAGTAATAGAATTGATGGTATAGATGGCTCTATTATGGAACTTATTTATTTTTTGAAGTATAAAACTGGTGACAGTTAGATGATTGGGAGATAGCCTCTGGCTGATCTTTCAGCATTTTTGTACTCTGGGATCAGCCCCCGTCCCTTTGGTTGTTATCTAATACTTCAAAAATAGAGAATATGTTTTCTCCTTCCTACAAAAGGATGCCCATCCACGTGAAAGTCAAGATATATCTTCCATTTCCACCACATTGTGGAAAACATCGGTGGAAGATTCATGTTAGAGTAGTGTCCTTGCCTCATATGAGTAGTCACTGGAAGATTCATGTTAGAGTAGTGTCCTTGCCTCATATGAGTAGTCACCATTGCAGTATAGTAATGAGTAAATATAGTTGAATTTGATGTTTGATATATATGTGGCTCACCCTTGATTTCCCTTGTTACTTGATCTAGATGATGAGAAGCAACTAAGTACAACTATTAAAATTGAAAGTTTGAATTTCGTACATTTCCCCTTCTCTGTCCCGTTCTAACATTCCAAGTTGTTGAATGTAGGAAAGTTCGTGGAAGAAGCCCCATTTATCATGAGAATGAAATATTTGAGAAATATGTATAGCATTTCAAATACCTATAGTCATTCATTATCTATCGTGCTTTGACCTTCTCCTCTTTAAGTATTGAGGCCAATAGTCATGGCCTAAACAATAATGTTTATAGCTGTCAGCAAGTATTTTCTGATCAACTTCCCTTGTATTTCCTCTTATCCCTACATTACCAAATTTTGTAAGATTGGGTTGGATACATTTAACAACCATTCTATTCCATTTCCTCTTTAGTTCTCCCTGTTCAATTTCCCCTACCACCCACACCAAAGATTAGTTCTCCCTGTTCACATTTAGAAATATAACATTGTACTGCACAATATTGTTTTGTGCGTTTAAAACATAACAATGAATTGCACAATATTGACTTGACTGGCGGTCGTGACTCTTGATTCCTAAGTTCCCGGACCTCGATTTCCGTGATAAGCGGAAACCCTACCCCTCCGCAGTGTCGATGGTTTCCACCGGATCGCTTGCACTGTTCGGCGTCTTTCCATCTCAACTGCTGAACCAGACAAGACTTCTGTTGCAGCTTCCCGATTTGATCCTTTTGGAGCTTTACCCTTTTTAAGGAAACGAATCCAATGATGGTTTAAAGCTTAATCAATCTATTTCCTCTGAAATCTATATACATAATTCACACATTCTGTGAGATGTTGAAGGACTGGAAGGGCACTTTCACATTGCAGGGCTGCTGCAACTGCGAAGTACTTCTTTTGACGAACGGATGCTTCAAGAGCTGCGAGGCAGTCCACCTCCTCCATTTACTAACTAAATATTAGTTCAAAATACATTTAAGATTGGGTTGGCGCCAAAGAAGAGTGATGAATATGGTTACTCGCTACTTTTAAGAACTTATCTTTGTCCTGCGGAGCTGCCAAGCATTCTGTAAGATTTGCATTTATTTTTTTAATTGTTGATGATACATTCCTTTCTCCTCCCCATTCTTTCTCTGAATTCAGCGATCACTCCTCTGCCAGTTTCCAATTACGTTTGAACAGCAGTGGGAATTTGTGTCAGTTCAGTGTTTAATATTTTTTCAGTTCTTTCCCTTCAATGAAAAACCCATCCACTTCCTTGCCTCGGGAACACCTAGAAAATATTTTCAGTGGAATTACAGGGCAAATATCTTCAGCATCAACGAAGAAGGGGCATTGGGATGTGCTCATTAATCATCGAGGCTGTGATGTTAAGCACAAATTAGCCAGTACTATCTACCATACCCTAGATCCGCTTGGCTTGCGTGCTTTTCTAGATGAAAAAGAGCTTGATTTGGGAGATTCCATACCAGAGGAGCTCTGTCGGACTTCATATTGCTGTTTTCTCAGTGAGGTACGCAAAATCTCCCTGGTGTCTGGCCGAGCTTGCATTTATGGTTCAATCTGGTACCAAAATACTTCCTGTCTTCTATCATGTAAAACCCAATGATCTCCGATGGGTGGGAAAAGGGAAAGGGTGTTATGCTCCTGCATTTTCCCAACACGAAAAGAAGGGCAGGTACTCCTCAGCCATGCTCGATGATTAGAAAAGCGCGCTGCAGAAGGTCTCATATTTCTTTGGTTACATGCTCCACAACCATAACCGGAAAAGCTCTTCCTTCAATTGCTCCTATTTTCTGCACGATGTGCGACATGCCGCATCCAAGAACGCTTTGCATGCCAAACAAAAGAAACTGTTGGAGGACCTCCGTATACAAAATGTCAAATCTTTTGACAATTATAAAGAAGGCAAGGCAATTATAGCAGATCGGTTGAAAAGTGTTATCGTTCTCATAGTTTTGGATGATGTAGACCACAAGGATCAAGTGGATGATCTTTTTCCCCCATTGGAGAGCCTCGGATCGGGTAATCTGATCATTGTGACAACCCGGGAAGGCAGAGTACATACAAAGTGCGGCATCACATCCATCTACACAATGCAACCACTACAACATCTTCATGCCAAACAAATCTTCTCTTCGCATTCCTTCTTCAAAGCTTCCCCACAAGAAGGTTTTGATGAATTAGTTGAACTTTTCTTACAAGCTTCTAGCGGAATGCCTTTGTCCCTCAAGGTCTTTGGAGGAAAACTCTATGATAAGAAGTCCACGGAATACTGGTATGCTCAGCTGAATAGGATCCGGAAAGCGTTGCCAGAGGATATCAAGGCCATTTTAAAAGTTAGCTTCAATGCCCTCAATCTAGATGATCAATATGTATTCTTGGATATTGCTCATTTTTTCATTGGCGAGAAAACAGGATCGGCTATTCGAGCGTGGGATGGGCCAGGTGTGGAGTGGTATTTGTAGTTTGGAAACGGTTGTAAACAAGTTCCTTGTGGAAGTGGACAAGGAAGGGTGCACAAGGATACACGATCACCTCAGGGATTTGGGAAGGGGCATCAATTATAAAATAGACCAACAAAAATACAAAGCTAAGAACAGAGCAAATGAAAAGCTCACTGATTTTTCTAATTGAAAAATAGTATAAGTAATGCATATTTATACACAAACTACAACCAACTACTCTCCTATAAAATTGGAAACAAACTCTACATCTAGCTGTGACTAATTGACAACAAACTAAGCTTTATTGACAACCAACTAGAATTGTTGATAGCAAACTAGAACTGTGAACAGATCACCAGTTCTTTACAAACCCATATTAGAACTCAAACTCTCTCTTTGTTTATTTATTCCAACACTCCCCCTTAATCAAAAAGGGAATTAAGATGCACTCCTAACATATCTCTACATTTTACAAACTTTATTTTTTCCAATGACTTAATGAATATATCAGCCATATTATCATCTGTGTTGCAGTATTGCAACTTTATTTCTTGAGAGTGAACTTTCTCTCTTACAAAATGATGTTGAGTTTCAATGTGTTTTGATCTTGCATGATAAACTAGATTATTGGCCAATTTGGTTGTACTTTGACTATCACATTTGATAGGAGTAGGTCCATCTTGCTTTTGTCCCATATCTTCAAGAATTCTCCTTAGCCAAATTGCTTCACAGGTTGCACTGCACAATGCTTTGTACTCGGCTTCAGTAGATGAAAGAGAAATAGTTGGTTGCTTCTTGCTGGTCCAAGAAACAACACCTGATCCTATGTTGAACGCATAACTAGTTGTTGATTTATAATCATCTGGATCTCTTGCCCAATCAGAATTAGAGTAACCTGTAACCTCAACATTCAAATGGTTAGTTTATTCAATGCCAAAAGATATGGTTCCTTGTAGGTATCAAAGAACTCTTTTTGTTGCATTCCAATGGACCTTGAGAGGATTAGTCATGAATTGCCTAAGTATGCTAACAAAATATGAAATATCAGGTCTTGTAGTGGTCAAGTAGTTGAGACTTCCCACCATTTTCCTATATAATGTCCCATTGACTTATGAAGTGTCACTACCACAAGAGAACTTGAAATTTGGTTCCAATGGAGTGCATGTTGCTTTACAATCTTTTATATTAACCTTTTGGATTAACTTCTTTGCATACTTTGAGCAATCAAAGTCTTACCATTTTGTTTCCACACCTCAATTCCTAAGAAATAATGCATTTCTCCAAGATCCTTTATTTCAAATGTCTGTGACAGACCTACCTTTATTGCATCAATCAACTTTATAGAACTTCTTGTTATGATTAAGTCATCCACATACAAAGAAATCAAAATAACATTTCCATGTTCATCATTCTTTATGTACAAATTTGGATCATTTTTATTCTTGATATATCCTTGTTGAAAGAAGAGTTTATCAATTTTCTCATACCATGACCTTGGTGTTTGTTTGAGACCATATAATGCCTTTTTTAACTTGCATACCAAATGCTCTTTTCCCTATTTTACAAAACCTTTAGGTTGAACAAGATAAATCTCTTCTCTTAAATCACCATTTAAAAATGCTGATTTAACATCCATTTGATGAAGAGCCTAATCAAATTTAGTAGTGAGTGAAATCATTAGTCTAATAGTATTCATTTTAGCTACTGGTACAAAAGTATCTTCATAATCAATTCCTTCCTTTTGTGAGTACCCTTTTGCAACTAATCTAGCTTTGAATTTATCAATAGTGCCATCAGCATTAAACTTTGATTTGAACAACCATTTACAACCAATGGAAATTTTATTTTCTGGTAGTTTAGTTAGTTCCCAAAGTTTCATTATTTAGAGTTGAAACACATTCCTCATGCATTGCATTCATCCATTCTTTGTGATTCGTAGCTTCTTCAAAATTTTGAGGTTCATCTACACTCAGTATTTGAGTCATTAAACCATAATCATTAAACCTTATTGATGTCTTTATTTGCCTTGTAGATCTTCTTACTACTTCATTATTGGAGAGAGTGGCCTCAACTTGACTTGTCTCATGCTCACTTTGATCATGAGTTTGCTGATTTACAATATCTGAACTTTCGTTGTATGCTTCAAGTAGCTTTAATGAAATGGTTTTGTCCACCTTTTCTTCATCTTGAACATTATCTGCAAATTCATGAAATATAACATCTCTACTAGCAAATACCTTATGAGTAGTAGGATTATACATCATGTAGGCCTTGAGATCAATACAATAACCAACAAATATACATTTGAATGACTTTGCATCAAGTTTCCGTCTATTCTCTTTTCGAACATGACAATATGTCTTACTTCCAAAAATTCTCAAATGACTAACAATTGGCTTAATTCCAAGAAAAGATTCATAAGGAGTTTTGTTTACAAGATACTTCGTAGGTCTTCTATTTAGAAAATACACAATTGCATTAACTACTTCAACCCACACATTATTAGGAAGATTCTTTTCTTTTAGTGTACTCCTAGAAAATTCAACAATTGTTCTATTTTTTCTTTCACCTACACCATTTTGTTTAGGACTATGGGTCACTGCATATTGCTTAAGAATGCCATTATCTTTACAATATTTCACAAAAAAATTCTAACATATATTCTCGCTCTTGATCTGATCTAAGAATCTTAACACTATGAGTTACTTGTTTTTCTACCATAGTTTTGAATTCTTTGAAATATTCAAAAACTTCACTCTTATTCCTTAACAAATATACCCAAGTGTATCTAGTGCAATCATCAACAAATATAAGAAAGTAAGATGCTCCCCCAAGTGATTGAGTTTTCATAGGACCACACACATCTGAATGCACTAGTTCAAGAATAGTTCTTTCCTTTACATTGGTTCTTATTGGAAATTCATTTCTATGTTGTTTCCCTAATGCACATCCATCACAACTGATTTTTTCATCCTTAAATATTGGAAGACCTTGCACCATCTCTTTTCTTTGTTGAGAAATCAAATCTTTTAAAATTTAGATGACCATACCTCTTATGTCAAAGCTTTTCAGTAGACACACTTGTAGAAGTCATTGCATTATGATTTTCCATATTGATATTAAGTTTATACAAACCTCCAGTATTGATTCCTTCAGCAATCATGTTATTTTGATTTTTCATATCTTTAACTTGGCAACCTCCCTTCAAGGACTCAACTTTTAGACCTTGATTAGTAATTTTTGAAACTGAAATCAAATTCTTTTTAATTCCTGGGACACACATAACATTAGAAAGTTGCTTTACATGGCCATTAGGTAATTGCACACTTATATCACTACATCTGTTTACATCATATGGCCTATTGTCTCCTAAATAGATCTTTCTACCATCATCCTTCTCTTTAAAATTTTTAAACCAACTTTTATTACATGACATATGAATTGATGCTCTTGAATCTATAAACCAATCATTACAATCACTTGATTCAACTAACAGAGAAAAATTAGAAACAAACAATTTCAACTCATGGAACCAGTTAAGGATGAATATTGCAATGGATATAGATATCCCTCTTTGAGGTGGATTTTAACATGGCGGGATTTAAATTGCCCCATGCGGCTATTGTATGTTATCTTGTACTTAATAGAAGTAATATTGGATGTTCAATAGGTATTATCGGAAGACAAAGTACTCATGTATGGTTGAGCATGGGAAAATGAATAGTGATGCGTGTGTTGACCGATGTTTCCTCCCTTAACAAGGACGTAGGCCTTTGTCTTCAAGTAAATTCCAGACATAACCCCTTATCCAAATTATATGATCAATGGATTGTTAATAGTTAGAGAGATGGGGAGTGTTATTGAAGGTTTTAAGAAACTCTTCCAAACTCTTTGTAAGGTAGCAATTAATGTTACTACTCTTTTCCATTAACAAATATATAAATGATTTTCCAAACTCTTACTACTCTTTGTAAGGCGGCGATTGCTATAGCAGAGGAGGTGGTTGTTACTCCCAAAGACATCTAGGAACTGAAGGATTAGTGCCAAGCGTTGGAGGAATGGTTCACACTCTTCTCCAAATTTTTCCTGAAGGTGACACATGTGGCGGGAACCACCCTCCAACTATTGGCTTTCGAGAAGGAGGAAGACCTGGGTAAAGATGATTCGAAACTGCTATACAATTTCCTCGTGGAGGACCGGGCTAAGGTTCTACTGGCTAGGAAAGGCAAGAAGAAAGATGCCAGTTAGTGGTCTTTCTAGTTCTTGGTGTCTTTTGGTTATATGTTGGTAGTTTCTTTCCATCTAGTTTATATGGTTTTGACTTTTCGATGGAACTTGGGTTTGGGTTGTGGGTGGTACGATGCACTAACCACCTACATGCCTTTTGTTAATCTGCTAAACTTTGTTAGTTTTAAGAACATGAGCTCAAGTACCTTTATTTTACTATTATTTTTGATGTAAAGTGTTAAAGGATCTATTTGGTTGTCTGTTGGTTTTCTGCTAGTAGTTACACCACTATTGTTTTGGGTCAGCCCCCTAGTTTTGGCTACTTTTATATCAAAAACAAATATAAAAATTAGGGAGAATTGTATATTGTATAATAGATGTAGATAGTATTAGGTATGGTATAAATTGAATAGAATTGTATATTGTATAATGAATGTAGATAATATTAGGTATGGTATTGGTTTTATAATTAATTTTATAAATGTTTCAAAACATAAAATCCATGATTTAAACTAAATCCACCTTAGTCATGTGGATAGTCTTGGGGAAGAGGTTGCAACATTGTATTTGGATCCAATTGATCACTATTTTTATCTCTCCCTCTCTCCCTATTCAATATAATGAGCCAACTAGATCTGCTCGACATTTTAATGTCTCAAGTATTGCCTCGTGGTCTGACTCACAAAATTTCCAAAGATTCTTATTATGTGGTTTTCCACCATATTTTATCAAGTGGACATTTAATGCGACAATAAGGTTTGAATAATGAAGAATCTTCCTCTTTGTTTTCCAATCCTCGAATAACCACAAGTTAGGGTTCTTCATAGAATATCGTCTAAGTCATGTGCCGGTTACAACCACTGCACCGACATGGTACTCTAAACCTTCACCATCTATAATTGAGAGATCCAATTTTTTTTTGGCTTGAACACAATGACACAAATAATAATTTGTTCATTCTTCATTGTCTTCAAGTGCAATAACAACAAAAACATGGCCTGCAATGACAAATGTATAAAATGTGGTCATTAATTCAAAAAACACTTAGGTAAAAGTTATAAAGTTACATATTGAAATTACAAAGATATATATATATATATATATATATATATATATATATATATATATATATATATATATATATATATATATATATATATATATCCAGGTTGCACTAGATCTGACAAGCAGTCAAAGTTAATAGATGAATCCATCTCTACCATTTTCAGTGCTTGTGGGGGACGATAGGTGTCAATTGGGTCCAAAACTTGCATATCCCATTTGTCCACCCATTTAGTTGACTCACAATCATCCCAATTTTCCTTTGCACATAATGGACAATAGCATGCTATTTTTTGTGTGTGGATACTCCATGAACCTGCATCAGAGCTTCTAAAAGAGTGTAACTCATTAGATCCTGTTAGTGTGCAACAATCCTAATATGGTGCAATGTTAGTATTATCTATCGACCAAAAAAAATTATGAACCGTAGACTCACCTTCCTTACCTAGACCCATTGTAGCATTCTTTGTACTTTAGTTCTTCACGAGCCAGGGCTCTTTTGATGCATGCACCTACACCATCATGTACTCCCTTTCCATGACCAACCTCTATGAAATTTCACATATATTGAATTCTACACAACCTATGCATCCTACTCAACCAATAGAACATCTATGCATTCTTGAATTGAGATGCGCAATTGTCTAACCAAATAATGTGCTGATGATATGTTATACCTCTATTAGCCAAATCTCCATAAAATAGTTGAAAATAACCATGTACGAACTCCATAGAATGTGATTGATCATCGCTGATGTAAAAATGGTACTCCCTCAAAATCTTCCTATCATCCTCTGTACTTGTAGGTGAATGCATGAATGTTATGTGAACAAATATAGAAACCTGTTGAGAAGTATAATACTTTTCTTGCACCTCATTTTGTGGTTGTAGTGTGTAGTTCTTTGCAAAATCTACAACTGAAAAAATGGTATCCAATGGAAACGTATCCTTGCACAACTTGAACTACAAATACAACCATCGAGCTCTATGGGTATGCCTTACATACTCATAAATAATATTTTCACAGAAAATCTTCATGAATTCATACATTGGAATATTTTCAATTACTAAATCACATCTTTTACCATGTTTCCCATCTTTTAAAGCATATGTCACTATCTTAAATTTTCCATAATCTACTATTTCATTTCCAATTGCATGTGTACTATCCATATGTTGACAAGTTGATAAAAGTTGCAAAGAACCACAAAATAAGCATGTACCATCCAAGCATGATGTCTTGTAAAATTGTTGGCCATCCCCTATTTCACATAAAATGTTGGATATGAATTCCCTTGAAGATCTTGGTGGCTCATTTATGTCACAATCTTACAAAACAAATTGAGAATGCAAAAATACGCATATATGCCTAAAAACATCAAAATGGTTAGAAAATTCAATATGTATCCTACAACAACAAGTTGTGCATGTGTGATTTATCTTCACATAAAAAGGTTTACCCATCTCAAAAAATCTTTAACTTATTCAAATTTGAGGATACATACCAATAAATTTTGCAAAAAATTGTATCTGAGTTGAGTCCAAAAAATGTTTTGCATGTGGGTCACGATTTTGGCTACCAATCCTCCTTTTCACAACATCTCTTTGATTAGGGGAAACATGAGTGTTATTTTTTCAAAAATCTTTGATCAATGATTTCAAGGCTTCACTAATTTCTTTATCCTTTCGTGGTAGTCTATAGCTAAATGTCCATAACTTATTTTTTATTGGATCTTCCAATCTCTCATGCCTTAGCATGGCTCTCCTTAGAGTACCTCTACCAATTTTTAATATTTTTCTTGTCTTTCTCATGAGTCGAGATTTCTTCATTTGGCTACTTACTATTGTCAATGTAAGTACTCATCTTGTGATATTACCATCTTTGGTGTGTGATTTAGAACCCACTTTGTCATAAGAACTCCTTAGGTTCGTTACAATAGGTATGTGCAGGATCATGGTGTACCAAACTACGGCCTTAAGTGGTAGTGAAAAACCAGCAAATTAGGGTTATGTCAACTTGACACATAATTTTAAAGTGGTTCTGAACTTTATATCAAAAAGTTGTAAGAAAATAATCTGTAGGAAATTGAATCTAGTTTCTAAACTACAAGGCCTTATCTGGAGAAAATTTTTTATTTGATTGGTTAAAAGTTTGGATTTTAATGCAATACTACAAAAATTTTATGGCGAAAATAAAAAGTAGGTGTATGTCTGACCACCTTAATCATAATCAAATAATAATATTTTTAAATATAATTTTAGATATAAAAAGTAGACTCATGCTTGGATGTGACACATATTTTTGGAAATTTTTATTCTAAATAAATAATTAATTATGAATTTTCTACTATACTATTTTCAGAATTAAAAAACTCCCGTGTTTGACCACCTTAACTAGTTCAAAAAAATCAAAATTAAGTTTTTTTTCTTTTTTTCTTATACTAGTCAAAGCATAGAATGTGACACATCTTTTGGATTTCACAAATCTTATACGGTTTGAAAGTTATAGCTATTTTTTAACCAGTATGTCAATCAGCTTTTTGTAGCTAACTCCATTAAAAAATAAGTAATAATTATTTACTGAACTCGTAATTTGACAAAGCTTACATTTATGAAAAACTAAAAACATTCTTAATAAACCCTTTTCATTACATCAAATTTTAGTTTAAAAAATGTCATTAGCTACATGCTTGAAGTAAAAAACACATAAGAACATGCCAAAAACACATTTTTGGGATGTTTTAAAGATGACCATATAAGGTTGGTATCAAAAGATATAGTAGGAATTATAAAGGTATTAATTATTTTCATTTAGTATCAGGATGGGTGGAAGAAAAGTTGGAATAGATTTTGAAATTCTTTGAGGCATTTCAAAACTACATATTTTTTAGATCGCCACTTTTTGGCACACCATGATCCTGCACATACCCCAATGTTTTTTTCATTTGAATTGTTCATCATTCTTAGCCCAAGAATCTTCATGATATGCCTAAATTTCAAATTCTTCATCATTTCAACAAATAATTGGCATTGACCTATAATATTTAATTCATCAAAAAATAATCTCCACATACAATTAACTTTTCTTTGACAAGTATGCTTGCTAATCTTGTCAGACATTGATTTCAAAATGTTACTATCAATATCAATCAAATATTTTGGTCTTCTAAAACAAATTCTAGAAGGTGTTATAATCTCTTCAATTCTCTCAACATTTTAAACATCGACATAAGGTTGAGTGTATTGCGTACCTTGAACCGAAGATGATGTGTCTTGGAAATAAGATGCAAAAGATGGAATATCACCTACTTGATGTGTTGATGTTGTGCTTTCAACATGACATGATGAAGTGTGTATATCATTGGATCTACAAATCAATGTCTCTTCAACATGAGAGGACGATATGACTTCAACATTGGAAGATGGTGTAGCGGACGATATGACTCCAACATTGGAAGATGGTGTAGCTTCACAATTCAATTGTCTTTTTGAGTATAACAGTCTCATTCATTGTCTTTGTCTTTCCAATTCTTCCCCTTTATTTCTTTGTACCAGTGGTTCTTGATCCTCTTCGAAAATCAGTTTTTTATTATTGCTTTGCAATTTTCTTTGCTCACGTAGTAATTTCATTTTATCTCTTTTAATTGCCAAATCTTTCTCCCTATCTTCATTTGTTTGAGTTTTTGGTTTATTCCTTGGCATGATGATGATTTCTAAATGTCAAATTATTCAAACATCTGAATTACTTAAAATGTGTAAATTACAAATTATTCAAATACATATAAAAATTATAATTATTTGAATGAATACACAATATATCAAATGACTTGTCAAATTTCTAAGCATTTTGAAATAACATTTCATTCAAACATACAAATTTTAATGAATTCACTATATATCAAACAAGTCACTTTATAATCAAATTTGTATCTTTATATCAACAAATAATATTTAAAATAGATTGCACTAACCTTTTCTATAGAAGGAATATTCAAAAAGTCTTCAAATTGTGTATCCAATGATTGAATTTGGCATTTGCTAGCTTCCAAAAGTGTTGAAATAGTGTTTTTATGTTAAAACCCATGATTTCTATCAGTATAACAGAGTGCACAAAAGACCAAAGTAGAGAATGGATGAAATGGGCCCCAAAGTTGCTTTTTGACCATTTTAAGGTGATTTCACATAGTGCATATGCACTATGTGAAAACACATCACTCGCCATCCTCCCTACTCTCTATCCTCCCTACTCTCTCTCTCTCTCCCTACTCTCTCTCCCATCCCCTACTCTCTCTCTCTCTCTTCCTACTCTCTCTCCCCTCTCCCATCCCATACACTCTCTCTCTCCCTTCTTCCATCTTTACTCTCTCTCTTGCTCTCCCTCTCCCATTGCCTACTCTCTCTACCTCTCTCACCCTCTCTCCTCTCCCATTTCTTACTCTTTAGATCTCTCTCACACACTCCCATCCTCCCTCTCCCACTTCTTACTCTCTCTCTCTCTCTCTCTCTCTCTCTCTCTCTCTCTCCCATCCCCCTACTCTCTCTCACACTCTCTCACATCTACTACTCTCTCTCTCTCCCCCCTCTCCCATCCCCTAAACTCTCTCTTTTTGAGATACATACTCCCATCCCCCTCTCTCTCTCCTCTCCCATCCCCTACTCTCTATATCTCTCATACACACTCCCATCCCCCCCCTCTCTCCCCCTCTCCCACTTCCTACTATCTCTCTCTCAAGTTCTCTCTCCCTCTCTACTCTCTCTCTCTCTCTCTCTCTCTCATCCCCTACTCTTACTCTCTCTCACACTCTCTCCCATCCCCTACTCTCTCTCACACTCTCTCTCATCCTTTCACTTTGTCTCTCTCATCCCATACTCTCTCTCACACTCTTTCCCATCCTTTCACTCTATCTTTCCCATACTGTACTCTCTATCTACCACCCCCTACTCTCTCTCACAATCTCTCCCATCCCCTACTCTCTCTCTTTCATAGAGACATACACGCACACACACACACACACACACACTCCCATCCCCCTCTCTCTTCTCTCCCATCCCCTATTCTCTAGATTTTTCACACACACTCCCATCCCCCTCTCTCTATCTCCCTCTCCCTACTCTCTCTCACACTCTCTCCTATCCCCTACTCTCTCTCTCACTCTCTCCCACCCCCTACTCTCACACTCTCTCTCTCATCCCATTCTCTCTCTACCACCTCCTACTCTTTCTCACACTCTCTCCCATCCCCTACTCTCTCTTACACACACTCCCATCCACCCCTCCCTCCCTCTCCCACCACCTAGTCTCTCTCCCCTATCCCATCCCCTAAACTCTCTCTTTTGTAGATACACACTCACATCCCCCTCTCCCATCCCTTACTCTCTAGATCTCTCACACACACTCCCATCCCTCTCTCTCCTCCTCTCCCACTCCCTCTCCCACCACCTACTATCTCTCTCTCTCAAGCTCTCTCTCTCCCTCTCTACTCTCTCCCTCTCTCCCATCCCCTACTCTTACTCTCTCTCCCATTCCCAACTCTCTCTCACTCTCTCTCACACTCTCTCCCATCCTTTCACTCTGTCTCTCCCATCTCGTACTCTCTCTACCACCCACTACTCTCTCTCACACTCTAACACTCTCTCCCATCCCCTACTCTCTCTCTTTCATAGACACACACACTCTTATCCCCCCACTCTCTTCTCTGCCATCCCCTACTCTCTACATCTGTTGCACACACTCCCATCCCCTCTATCTCTCTCCCTCTCCCTCTCTGACTCCCTCTCCTACCACCTACTATCTCTCTATCACTCTCTACTCTCTCTCTCTCTCTCTCTCTCTCTCTCTCTCTCTCCCATCCCTTGCTCTCACTCTCTCTCTCCCATCCCCTACTCTCTCTCACACTCTCCCATCCCCTAATCTCACTCTCTCTCTCCCATCTCTTACGAGCTCTCTCTACCACCACCTACTCTCTCTCTCACTCTCACACTCTCTCCCATCCCCTACTCTATCTCTCTTACACACATTCCCATTCCCCCTCTCTCTCTCCCTCTCCCACTCCCTCTCCCACCACCTACTTTCTCTCCCCCATCCCCTACTCTCTCTCCCCTCTCCCATCCCCTACTCTCTCTCTTTCATAGACACACACACTCCCATCCCCCCTCTCTCTCCCTCTCCCACTTCCTCTTGCACCGCCTACTATTTCTCTCTCTCAAGTACTCTCTCTCCCTCTCTACTTTCTCTCTCCCATCCTCTAATCTCACTCTCTCTCTCCCATCCCCTACTCTCTCTCACATTCTCTCCCATCCCTTACTCTCTCTCTCTCTCACCCCCATCTCGTACAAGTTCTCTCTACCACCCCTACTCTCTCTCAAACTCTCACACTCTCTCCCATCCCCTACTCTCTCTCTTTCATAGACACACACACACACACACACACACTTCCATCCCCCCCTCTCTTCTCTCACATCTCGTACTCTCTAGATTTTTCTCACACACTCTCATCCCCCTCTCTCTATCTCCCTCTCCCTACTCTCTCTCACACTCTCTCCCATCCCCTACTCTCTCTCACACTCTCTCCCATCCCCTACTCTCACCCTCACTCTCTCCCATCCCATTCTCTCTCTTTGCCATCTCCTACTCTCTCTCACACTCTCTCCCATCCCCAACTCTCTCTTACACACACTCCCATTTGCCCCTCTCTCCCTCTCCCACCACCTAGTCTCTCTCTCCCATCCGCTACACTCTCTCTCTCTCTTGGGATACTCTCTCTCTACCCTCTCCCATCCCCTAAAATTTCTCTTTTGTAGATACACACTCCCATCCCCCTCTCTCTCTCCCCTCTCCCATCCCTTACTCTCTAGATCTCTCACACACACTCCCTCTCCCACCACGTACTATCTCTCTCTCTATCTCTCTCTCTCCCTCTCTACTCTTTCTCTCCCATCCCCTACTCTTACTCTCTCTCCCATTCCCAACTCTCTCTCACACTCTCTCCCATCCTTTCGCTCTATCTCTCCCATTCTGTACTCTCTCTCTCTCTACCACCCCCTACTCTCTCTCTCACTCTCTCCCCTCCTTTCACTCTATCTCTCCCATCCCATACTCTTTCTCCCATTCTTTCACTCTGTCTCTCCCATCCCATACTCTCTCTCTCTGCCACCCCCTACTCTCTCTCACACTCTCACACTCTCTCCCATCCTCTACTCTCTCTCTTTCACAAACACACACACTCTTATCCCCCACTCTCTTCTCTCCCATCCCCTACTCTCTACATCTGTCACACACACTCCCATCCCCCTATATCTCTCCCTCTCCCTCTCCCACTCCCTCTCCTACTACCTACTCTCTCTCTCTCTCTCTCTCTCTCTCTCTCTCTGCCACCACCTACTCTCTCACACACTCACACTTTCTTCCATCCCCTACTCTGTCTCTCTTACATACATTGCCATTCCCCCTCTCTCTCTCCCTCTCCCACTCCCTCTCCCACCACCTATTTTCTCTCCCCCATCCCCTACTCTCTCTCTCCCCTCTCCTATCCCCTACTCTCTCTCTTTCATATACACACACTTCCATCCCCCCCTCTCTCTCTCCTCTCCCATCCCCTACTCTCTAGAGTTGTCACACACACTCCCATCCCCCTCTCTCTCCCTCTCCCACTCCCTCTTGCACTACCTACTATCTCTCTCTCTCTCAAGTACTCTCTCTCCCTCTCTACTTTCTCTCTCCCATCCCCTACTCTCACTCTCTCTCTTCCATCCCCTACTCTCTCTCACACTCTCTCCCATCCCCTACTCTATCTATCTATCTCTCTCTCTCTCTCTCGCTGTCATCACGTACGAGCTCTCTCTGCCACCCCCTACTCTCTCTCAAACTCTCACACTCTCTCCCATCCCCTACTCTATCTCTCTTATACACATTCTCATTCCCCTCCTCTCTCTCACAATCCCTCTCCCACGGCCTACTCTCTCCCATCCCCTACTGTATCTCTCTTACACACTTCCATTCCCCCTCTCTCTCCCTCCCACTCCCTCTCCCACCAGCTCCTATCTCTCTCTCTCTCTCTCTCTCTCTCTCTCTCTCTCTCTCTCTCTCTCCCTCTCTCTCCCATCCCCTACTCTCACTCTCTCTCTGCCACCCCTACTCTCTCTCACACTTTCACACTCTCTCCCATCCCCTACTTTCTCTCTTACAAACACTCTCATCCCCCCCTCTCTCCCTCTGCCACTCCCTTTACCATTTCCTACTCTCTTTCTCTCCCATCCCCTACTCTCTCTATCTCTCTCCCCTTTCTCATTCCCTACTCTCTCTCTTTCACACACACACCCATCCCCCTTCTCTCCTCTCCCATCCCCTACTTTTTCTCTCACTCTCTCTCTCTCTCTCTCTCTCTCTCTCTCTCTCTCTCTCTCTCTCTCTCTCTCTCTACTCTCTCTTTGCTACCCCCTACTCTCTCTCACATTTTCACACTCTCTCATATCCCCTACTCTCTCTCTCTTTCTCTCTTACACACATTTCCATCCCCCCTCTCTCTCCCTCTGCCATTGCCTACTCTCTCTCTTGAGCCACTCTATCTTCCTCCTCTCCCATTCCCTACTCTCTCTCTTTCACACACATGCACTCACATCCTCCTCTCTCTCATTCTTCCTCTCCCACTCTATCTCCCACCGCCTACTCTCTCTCCCCCATCCCCTACTCTCAATCTCTCTCTCCCAACCTATACTCTCTCTCACACTATCTCTCTCTCCCATCCCCTACTCTCTCTTTGCCACCCCTACTCTCTCTCACACTTCCTCTCTCTTGCATCCAGTACTGTTTCTGCCACCCCCACTCTCTCACACTTCCTCTTTCTCCCATCCTATACTCTCTCTACCACTCCTACTCTTTCTCACGTCCTCTCTCCCATCCTATACTCTCTCCCCTCTCCCATCCCCTACTTTCTCTCTATCTCTTTGTCTCTCTCTCACACACACATAGCCATTCCCCCACCCTCCTTAGCTCTCTCTTTCTCTTGGTTTGCAATTTAGGTCTCAATAGTGCATGCACACTATAGCATGCACGTGCTACTGAGAATTCAAATGTTTTCAATAGTGCATGCATGCTATAGGGCACATGCACTATTGAAATATTTGCATTAAAACCAAGCCTAAGGCTTGGTTTTACCTTGGAGATCCAACCCAAAGGTTTGGAGTATATAAACAGGTTTGAGATGTGTTTTCTAGCAAACATATAAAAAATGATTGATTTTTCTTGTGTGCTCCCCTTCAAGATTCCTCGTGGTTGGGTATCGATAAGATTAGGCTACATAGCATTATAGGTCTCTGTGTTAGCTATCTAACCATATAATTTATTTTTAATTTAAACTATTTCAAGTCTTTCATCTATAATTTCTTTTAAATGTATGTTCATTTTTTGTCAAAAAACACCATGTACTAATTGAGCTATAGATTTTAGCTCATTCATTGAATTTTGCAACAACTTAGTTTTTTAGAAACTAGACTCCATTCTACAGACTTTCAAAAAAAAAGTTTTGATTTTAGATTAGTTTTCAATTATTTCTAGGGGGAGCACATAGATATTTCACATTTTTGGGATGTGTCTAGTTAAAAAAATCATTAAAATAAATACACATTATAAAATTACCCGAAAAATCTGGGATAAACTACATAGTGTTAAGTAACTTTTGACCAGAGTGATTAAAGAATTTTTAAAAAAAAGTTAAAATTTTAGGGGGGTCACACTTTGTACTGTGTTATATTTTTTTGGAATAAATAGTACCACTTTTTGTGGCCCCCTTTTTTGAGGACCTAAAACTAAACCATTTTGAAAAAAAAAATAGTAGTTTAGAAACTAGATTCAAAGGACTACGACTTTTATTTTTGTCATATCTTAAAATTTTGAGTGTAACTATCTTCAAATTCTTGTTGAAGTTCAAAAATTACAGATTTCAAGAAAAAGGTGTCCACTTATACCCCCCTTTTGGCACCACAACTTGGTGCACTTACCCCTCTTTAATGTAGATTTAAATCTGAAAATTTTGATTTCTTTTGCCTTCTTGTTATGAAAAAGTTGGTATCCCAAGTCAAGGAGTTAGGAATCGGTTGCAAGATAGAATTTTTATCATTTTTTTATATTGAATGATATTTGTTGTTTGGAGATTTATGGGGGCTAAAACAAATCATCTTTGCATGATCATGAACACTAAGTACAATTTTTTTAAACATCATGCTCATTTCTTTATCAATGTTTTAGATTAATGCAAAAACAGGTTTTGAGGGGACCTAAAACCCCTTACAAAAAAAGGATAGGAAAATAGGATCACCAAGTTTTACAAGGACCTAAAACCTAAAGTTCAAAACATAAAAAAGTAGGTTTTACAAGGACTTGAAACTAGAAAAAGGACTAGACATAGTTTAAACTCAGGTTTTACAAGGACTTGGAACCTAGAGTTAATACAAAAAAAGATTGGAAACAACAAAAAAAATAGAAGACCAGAACTAGCAATGCGACTAGGGACCAAACACCTACAAACCAGACCAACAACTAAATTAGATCTTTAACAACCTTAGCTAATTCCTTGCCAGCCTTTGCAGTACTCTGAAGGATGTCTTCTGCAGTAGAATCAGGAGCCTCAACAACAATTTTCTTTCTGCGATATTATGATCTTTTTCTCAAACCACCTAGAATCTTGGCTACAATAGCATCAGGTGACATGATCTCCTCATTACTCTTTTTCCCTAAACTAGAAATCGCGACACATAAACTGGAAGTTACCATCTCCATTTTTTTCCCACTATCTTTAACCTGTTGTCAAAGTTCTATTTCATACTCTTTTAATTTCTCAGGGATGTTTCCAACTTGATTTTCTAGTTGAGTTCTCTTAATTTTTTCTTGATCCAATTCTCTCTGGATTTCACCCATTTTTTCTTTAGAACAATTATTTCGTTATAGAGCTAAGAGTCAACTTGGAGGGAAGTGTTCACTTTCAGGTTGGCTTTATGAAGGAAAGACAACTTCATCAAATTATTTTCATCTCTAATATTTTCATCACACTTTTTCCTAGAATCATTATTGATTTCCTAGGTTTCCTTGAGCTGGAGTTGATTATCAGTATTTAAACCCTTTTGTCCTATTGCCTCCTTCTAATTCTCCTTGCTCATGCACTATGCTTAAATGACTAGGCATTTTCCTTCATCATTCTTCTCTGTTTCAATATCCATCATGCTCTTAACGTCAGTAATATCCATTTTGGTGGGTGTAGATTGTTCACTTTGGTTCCCATAATTCTATCCCATGGCTTCTGAAATCATTTTTGACTCCAAGTTCCTTGCTTTGCTACTTTCCCTCTCATTCTTAACCACTAAAATACCCCTGCTTCTAGAATAACCATCCAAGTTAGAGCTAAAATCCCCTATTTCCATTTTATCCTCATCACCTCCACTTTTCTCAGATTTCATAGCTTCCTCCTTATTTTTCTTCTTTTTCTCCATCTTAATCTCCTTTTTTGTGCCCTTGCTATCACAAAAACCCTTCTCGGTTTTAACCTTATTATTTTTTATTTTCTTAGCACTTATCTTTTGATGAGGCTCACTACTAAGCAATTTTCTTTTCTTATCCAATATAGGTGAAGGTTTTACTGCATTATTTCTACAATAATTTTCAATTAATAAAACAAGACCTTTATGGAGCACATGTCTAGATTCGTTCTTCCTATGGGCTTGAAGACTATGAAGCAGAGAGAACTTCAAATAAAATGGAAAAGATAACATATCTTTATACCGAAAACTACTACATTTGGACCCAAATTATGACTACAGGCAATCGCAATTGTGATGGTCACCCATCGCCCAAATAATTGTATCAAGAATTGGCTCCCATCAGATGGGTGTTAGACTTTTGGAGTCACAGATCGCGACGACAAGCTCGATCGTCGCAATTGTGATGGCTTTTGGCGTTGCGATTTGGCAAAATGAAAGGTCAAGAGTTCATCAACACATTGTCATATTTGTGATAGGCAACTATCATAATTATGACATCTGACATTTTTAGTCCTCCATCACAATAGCGATGCCCTCACTGTATGACCGATAGTCATCCATTAGAATGACCAACGCAAATGAGATGGATTGTGATAGTAGTGTCGTGGGTGTGATAGTTATCCATTGGATTTATTTTTTGTACTTTTGATGGGTATGAGACAACAATGTTGCTAGTGTGACAAACAAGATGTCACAATTGTGATGGATTGCTAGAATATTAAAAAAATCAATATGCAACCATTCCAAAACATCCACTTCATTTGATTTTAGGCTTCATGGTTGCTAGAAGAGGAAGTGGAATTTGGCTTTATGATGCACAATTTTATTTTTGAATTTCTTCTATCATTTTCCTTCTGTTAAAAGTCATTGCACCTGATTTTTGAATGATTGTTTCTGCATAGACACATGACCTTCCAAATTTTCACTTCACCATAAAATATACATTCATTTCTTTTAGGCATTCTGCCTATGTTTTCTTCCACATTTTGCACATATAGATACAAGAGTAGCTGCAAGTAAATCATCTGAAAAAAATGTTCAATCTAGTGTTTTGATGGATATCCATGTCCATCATCCATACACATTGAACATTGGGCTAGCTTCTGGACTAAAACATGAGGTGAGCACATAGTTGGAAAGTTAAACCTTGAAGTAAACAAAATGAGATTTAATTTTGGTTGATGTTGATTGCCATGCTTCTACATCATCTAATCATGGTGCAATAGGTAGAACTTATATCTAGAATGTAATGATCTCTTTTAATTTTTGTGAACCAAGGTTTGTGAACTCTTTCAATTGAATCATAACATGCAATATCTCATAAATATGCAGATGAAGATGTCATGCCCAAACTACGAGGGCAAAAACACACAATTTTTTTTTTCTTTTTAAATTATAATAGTTAGAGTGCTCAAAGTTTTAATCTGATTCCTGTAAGAGAAGTAAAGGTTCACTAAAATACATCTTAAGTTTAAAACTCTAGTCGAGGAATACATCGTTAAGATTGATATCGATCATAAGATATGTAATTTTATTAGCTTACAACAATATGAAACAATTATTTAAATGACAATGTAAATGTATTGGAGTTTAGATTCATTGAAAGTATATAAATCAAATCAACTATAAAATTCTAAGACAATTATCAATTTACAAATTAATCGATATTAAAAAGTCACTTTAGGAAAAAGTAATTTAACTAGAATTAAAACTGAATATATGTATATCAAATTTATTAACTTTAAACATTTCAACTATTTTTAACATATTAATAAACCATCAAAATCTTACTAAATTTAAATTTAATGAAATAAAATCTAACTAAATATAAAACAATCATACATTTAAACTAGTTCAATCACAATCAAATACTAGATTCTATTAACACTAACTTACAACTATAATTACAACTAAATTATATTACAATATATATATTTTAAAAAAATGCTAACTAATACAAAATCTAAAACTATATTACATTTATTGTTAAAATAACTTAGTTCTAAAACTAACAAAAAAGAAAACTTTAAACTAACATTACACAATTTATCATAACTCTAAACTTAACTAATCTAACTAACCTATACTAACTTTCCCTAACACTACTAAGTTAAAACATTTAAAATTAAACACAAACTAACACTAAAACTACTAATAACATCTACTAATAACTTAAACATAACTAAAATAACCTACTAACTGCTAACTTAACCCCAAACCCCTAACTCCCCACACCTACCTAGCCCCTCCCCAAGATTCCCCATGCTCTCAATGCTGCCCCAAAAAATGGCTTGCGGAAATTGAGGGCCTGTAACTCGCAGCCCTAAGACGACCTGGCCCAAGTACGTGGGTCAGCAGGTTAAATCAACAAAAGACCTCCCCTCCATGGTGATTGGTGGAGGAGAAAGGGGGAGAAAAAAAAAGTAAAACAAAAAATTTAATGAAAACTTACACTCAAGCAAAGGCAACGTCCAAACCAAGGAGAGACTAGACATGTGACATCATCTTTCATGATGACAAAAGACTTTGCTAAAACAAAAAAAACCATATTTTAATGCATTAAAAAGGTGATGCCCAAGGGAAAAAGGTTGAGCATTTACCATATAAAGTTTTATAGGTAAGAGTTAGGATATTTAGGATATTAGTTTAAATTATGTTATACACAATTTCTATTATCATTATTATTTTTATTTTAATTTAAAAGATTTTACAAATGATTTAAAAGAAGATATTTAAAAGAATATTCTCTGTTATGAAAGGGGTATTTTTAATTTTTTCTCATACAAAATCCAGAGAGCTTTTACTCTCTTGGAAACATTTTTTTTTTTTGAAAATTTTTCTAAGTAAGAATTATAAGGCAAAGTATATATTTTTTTTTGTCTAAATTTTTTTTTAAGTATTAAATTTTCAATTGATTAATAACCAAGAGGGAGATTAAATTTTTCTTTTCAAAGCAAATCCATAAGGACTTGTTACAACTTAATATACCAAAAATTTGAATTATTCGTTTTGTTCAATCATGCAATAATTTCTTGATTCTAATAATCATTAAAATTGATCAACATACAAGAAAACTTGAAATTTTCCAAATTAAAACAACATCAATTCCATCCTATTTTGATATGCATCCATCCAATTTAAAATTTACGATTAAATCACATGACAAGCAATTATACTTAACACCAATTTTATTGGCTAACCTGATTCAAAGGCTCAGCCGAGAAAGAATCAGGAAGAAAACCCGGCTTCGTTGCCAATCCAACAAAGTTTTGAGATAAAATTTACATAGGATTTCAATCCTGAACTACAACACTTAAATGAAATTTCCTTCATGACCCTCAACAAGGGTTCCATATCCAATTTTGCAACACATTTCTAGAACCATGGAGGGAACAAAATCTGATCGGGTGACAACCAAGCATAACCAAGAGACAATCAAACAAACATAATCATACATGGTTTACACAATAGGATTCACAATGAATCAAAACTAGGGAAAGGTGGATTCTTCCAACCAGGAGAAGTCAAGCACAACACCAAACAGATGCCCAATCAAGGTTATATACCAAGAACTTCCGTTCTTCCATTTCAACATACCAAAATCATACAAGGTTTGTGCTGACAGGTAGGGGCCCATAACACCCTACCCTTTCTCCCTCTTCTCATCCTGAGAAGAGACTCTACACTGGTTGGAGTCCGACTAAACAGACCTTTCCCAAAATTGGTCACTTCTGCCCTCTCCAAGGGTGAGTAATACCAAAACACCCATGCAAGAAAATCTCAAAATTGCAAACATAAACATGAAAGGAAATCATCCAAAAAGTAACATGGTTTTCAAAGCTTCCCAACATACCCACAAACATACAAACATTTAAACAACAAGAAGGTAGCATAAGCATGAATACAAGAATGAAATCTGAACAAGGGACATGAGAATTCCAACCTTCACAAAGAGGTAATGGCAATGAACAAGTTTGAGTAGAGTTTCCTTCTCCTTGTTTCAATCTTCAAGAACTCCTCTCTAAATGTAGAGATTGGGTAACAACCTCTACTAGTCCAAGAAAGGCCTCTAAATAAGCCTCAAACTCAACCACCCAAAAGGATCAATAACTACACCCACCCACTTACAATTCTAGAAACTCCTAACTCAACCCACACCATGGTTAAACACTAAGTGGAGGTGGGATAATAAAACTCATGGTAGCCATAGTCAATTTTCGTACAAAAGCAAAAAGAGACTTTTTGAGTGGCCTGAAAAGTCAAAAAAGGGGCTTAGGGGTTGGAAAAGACCCCCAACCCATACCCATACCCCTTGGGTATATTTATTCCATGTTTTAAAGCCTTAGGAATAGGTTTAGATCCAAACAAAAGCTAGGAAAAAAATTAGGACCAACTAACAACTCTAAAAAATGTAGATTAAGCACTAATCTGAATTAGGGATGGCTAAACTTGATTAAGAACCCAATTAGAAAAAGATACTATCTTAATCTGACTTAGGTCCAAGGATTACATAGCTAACCCTAACTAGCATGCTAAAGAGCACAAATAATGCACGAGTGTCAAGCGACACTAAAAGAACATAGTTACAAACATTAACATTCACTGAACACGGAGAGATACATACATAAATCTCACAATACCATACTTGAATTACGAACAACAAGGTTTCCAAAATTAACACATAGAGATCAGTTATGTTCCTCTGTCTGTATCTCGGCTAAATATCTTCACACTCATTGCACACATCAGTAGTCCCATAAAATCAGATGTACATATATACGTATCAGAAATTCAGATAAATTGAAACATACATCAATCAGGGTTTCGTGCATACTACTTATATCCTTCATCATAAAGATTCCAAAATTAGTGTGTTAATCCTACATTTTACTTAATTCATCAACATACATATACATAAAACATTAAATGACAAACATCAAATATCTAAAAGTAACATCACACATCATGAAATAATATCATATGTTCTAAGCATCAGATAATGTCTTGACATATCGAGTCGAGAGTATCAAAATAATAAAGTAACAACTAAAGCTACGAAGGGTCAGGGCGAGGCCTCACATCCTCCCCCACTAGGCATGAACTTCCTCCTGGAGTTCATCAAAAGACAAGGGTATTGAGATCGCATATGTGCTACATCCTCCCAAGAAATCATGACCTCATCGCAACATTCCCCCTAGACTCTAACTTGGTCCAGCTTTCGACCTCGAGGAGCTAGGGTCTGTCGGGAAAAAAAATGGATAGTCTCTAATGCTAACTGGCTGACCAGGTCCACCTATAGCATTAATATCTGTAGCCTAATGCCTAGTCTAGTGGTTGTCAACCGCTATAAAAACTCTGTGGGACCTGCCCATGTCTTGCATTCTCGGCTCTGAAAAAGCCCCTCTCTGATCACTGAATGACTATCCCTACGGACACTCTCTTGCTATATGACCCATCCTGCCACAAGTATAGCATGGCCCTCGGGTATAAGATCATGTATCTTGTGATCCAAACTACTATGGGCCCCCTAATCTGCTAGATCCAATGTATCCATCCCTAGATGATTGCTGAGTCTGCACTGACTGTGGCTGTGGGGTATGTATTTTCTGATCCTATTGTAACTGCCACTGCTTGGGCTTGGAACCTTGGTAACCTTGTGAGAGTTCCTTCTACTTTTGTTGAGATTGTTGGCCCTTAGAGGACCCTGGTGTATAGTTTTGATTCCCTTTCCAAGGGGGTTTCTGTCGGGTAGAGTTTCGGTTCTGAGACCGATCCCGTGATTCCTGTCTACCCCGAGTATCCTCTGCCACTAGTGCTATCTCCACTACCTGTCTGAAGGTGGTAGGGAAGGCCATTCGAACTGGACCTTGAAGTGAGAAATTTAAACCCATGATAAAGCGATGTACCCGTAGTTTCTCGTCCTTCATGTATTCCACATAAGGAAGGAGCTCGAGAAACCTGCTCTCATACTGAGCCACTGTAAGACCTCTCTGGTAAAGAGAATGAAACTCCTCTATCTATTTCTGTCGAAAATGCTCTGACAAGTACCTCTCTCAAAATATTTCTAGGAATGATTCCCATGTGAGGGTATCCATCCTCACTCCACCTATGATCTCCTCCTGATGCCACCAATTGGAGGCATCCCCTCTCAGCTGATGAACTACTAGGCATGCCTTTAGATTACTCCCATAGGGTCATAATCCAAAGCACTGCTATAGGCTCTGCAACCATGCCTCTGTTACTGTCCCCTCAGTAGAACCGGTAAATAATGGTGGTCCAAGTCGAATCAATTCCCTGATATCATCTCCTATATGTCTAGGAGGTCTAACAAGTGGGGGTCCTCTCTGGTGTATTGACTCACCTTCATGCTCATCCTGCCCCTCTAACTGTCTCGGTGGGGGACTCCTAGTCCTCTCTTTGACTCTGGGCTCGCCTCCTCCGGGTCCCTCTGCTTCCACTATTGGAATCTGCTGAACTGGCTGAACCATAGGTACTACTCTTTGTTGAACTACACCGATCAAAGTCTGAAGTGCATCTATAATGTCCTGGTTTGGGTTCGGTGGTGGTGGAGTTGGAGGTGGTGGTGGTGGAGGTGGTCCATCCTCCTATCCTGCTCTACCACCTCTCGCCTTACGACCTCTGCCTCATTGGTTGCTTTGAGTAACAGGAGGCATCCTACACAATTTAATGTTTAGTTTTAAGTTTTAGAAGCATAAGGGTTTAAGGTTCCTAGTGTTGAAACATGAGCTTTGATACCAAAATGTCATGCCCAAACTATGAGGGAAAAAACACAAAAAAATTTATTTTTCTTTTTAAATTATAATAGTTAGAGTGCTCAAAGTTTTAATCTGATTCCTACAAGAGAAGTAAAGGTTCACTACAATACATCGTAAGTTTAAAACTCTAGTGGAGGAACACATTGTTAAGATTGATATCGATCATAAGATACATAATTTTATTAGGTTACAACAATATGAAACAATTATTTAAATAACAATGTAAATGTATTCGAGTTTAGATTCATTGAAAGTATATAAATCAAATCAACTATAAAACTCTAAGACAATTATCAATTTACAATTAATCGATATTAAAAAGTCACTTTAGGAAAAAGCAATTTAACTAGAATTAAAACTGAATATATGTATATCAAATTTATTAACTTTAAACATTTCAACTATTTTTAACATATTAATAAAACATCAAAATCTTACTAAATTTAAATTTAATGAAATAAAAACTAACTAAATATAAAACAATCATACATTTAAACTAGTTCAATCACAATCAAATACTACATTCTATTAACACTAACTTACAACTATAATTACAACTAAATTATATTACAATATATATAATTTTAAAAAATGCTAACTAATACAAAATCTAAAACTATATTACATTTATTGTTAAAATAACTTAGTTCTAAAACTAACAAAAAAGAAAACTTTAAACTAACATTACACAATTTATCATAACTCTAAACTTAACTAATCTAACTAACCTATACTAACTTTCCCTAACACTACTAAATTAAAACATTTAAAATTAAACACAAACTAACACTAAAACTACTACTAACATCTACTAATAACTTAAACATAACTAAAATAACCTACTAACTACTAACTTAACCCCAAACCCCTAACTCCCCACACCTACCTAGCCCCTCCCCACAATTCCCCATGCTCTCAACGCTGCCCCAAAAAATGGCCTGTGGAAATCAAGGGCTTGCAACTCGCAGCCCTAAGATGACCTGGCCCAAGTACATGGGTCAATAGTTTAGATCAACACAAGACCTCCCCTCCATGGTGATTGGTGGAGGAGAAAGGGGGAAAAATGAAAAAAGTAAAACAAAAAATTTAATGAAAACTTACACTCAAGCAAAGGCAACGTCCAAACCAAGGAGAGACTAGACAGGTGACATCATCTTTCATGATGACAAAAGACTTTGCTAAAACAAAAAAAACCATATTTTAATGCATTAAAAAGGTGACGCCCAAGGGAAAAAGGTAGAGCATTTACCATATAAAGTTTTATAGGTAAGAGTTAGGATATTTAGGATATTAGTTTTAAATTATGTTATACACAATTTCTATTATCATTATTATTTTTATTTTAATTTACAAGATTTTACAAATGATTTAAAAGAGGATATTTAAAAGAATATTCTTTGTTATGAAAGGGGCATTTTAAAAATTTTCTCATACAACATCCAAAGAGTTTTTACTCTCTTGGAAACATTTTTTTTTTTTTGAAAATTTTTCTAAGTAAGAATTACAAGGCAAAGTATATATTTTTTTTGTCTAAATTTTTTTTTAAGTATAAAATTTTTAGTTGATTAATAACCAAGAGGGAGATTAAATTTTTCTTTTCAAAGAAAATCCATAAGGACTTGTTACAACTTAATATACCAAAAATTTGAATTATTCGTTTTGTTCAATCATGCAATAATTGCTTGATTTTAATAATCATTAAAACTGATCAACATACAAGAAAACTTGAAATTTGCCAAATTAAAACAACATCAATTCCATCCTATTTTGATATGCATCCATCCAATTTAAAATTTACGATTAAATCACATGACAAGCAATTATACTTAACACCAATTTTATTGGCCAACCTGATTCAAAGGCTCAGCCGGGAAAGAATCAGGAAGAAAACCTGGCTTCGTTGCCAATTCAAAAAAGTTTTGAGATACAATTTACATAGGATTTCAATCTTGAAGTACAACACTTAAATGAAATTTCCTTCATGACCCTCAACAAGGGTTCCATATCCAATTCTGCAACACATTTCTAGAACCAAGGGGGGAACAAAATCTGATCAGGTGACAACCAAGCATAACCAAGAGACAATCAAACAAGCATAATCATACATGGTTTACACAATAGGATTCACAATGAATCAAAACTAGGGAAATGTGGATTCTTCCAACTAGGAGAAGTCAAGCACAACACCAAACAGATGCCCAATCGGGGCTATATACCAAGAACTTTCGTTCTTCCATTTCAACATACTAGAATCATACAAGGTTTGTGCTAACAGGTAGGGGCCCATAACACCCTACCCTTTCTCCCTCTTCTCATCCTGAGAAGAGACTCTACACTGGTTGGAGTCCAACTAAACAGACCTTTCGCAAATTTGGTCACTTCTGCCCTCTCCAAGGGTGAGTAATACCAAAACACCCATGCAAGAAAATCTCAAAATTGCAAACATAAACATGAAAGGAAATCATCCAAAAAATAACATGGTTTTCAAAGCTTCCCAACATACCCACAAACATACAAACATTTAAACAACAAGAAGGTAGCATAAGCATGAATACAAGAATGAAATCTGAAAAAGGGACATGAGAATTCCAACCTTCACAAAGAGGTAATGGCAATGAACAAGTTTGAGTAGAGTTTCCTTCTCCTTGCTTCAATCTTCAAGAACTCCTCTCTAAATGTAGAGATTGGGTAACAACCTCCACTAGTCCAAGAAAGGCCTCTAAATAAGCCTCAAACTCAACCACCCAAAAGGACCAATAACTACACCCACCCACTTACAATTCTAGAAACTCCTAACTCAACCCACACCATGGTTAAACACTAAGTGGAGGTGGGGTAATGAAACTCATGGTAGCCATAGTCAATTTTCGCACAAAAGCAAAAAGAGACTTTTTGAGTGGCCTCAAAAGTCAAAAAAAGGGGCTTAGGGGTTGGAAAAGACCCCCAACCCATACCCATACCCCTTGGGTATATTTATTCCATGTTTTAAAGCCTTAGGAATAGGTTTAGAGCCAAACAAAAGCTTGGAAAAAAATTAGGACCAACTAACAACTCTAAAAAATGGAGATTAAGCACTAATCTGGGTTAGGGATGGCTAAACTTGATTAAGAACCCAATTAGCAAAAGATACTATCTTAATCCAAATTAGGTCCAAGGGTTGCACAGCTAACCCTAACTAGCACGCTAAAGAGCACAAATAATTCATGAGTGTCAAGAGACACTAAAAGAACATAGTTACGAACATTAACATTCACTGAACACAGAGAGATACATACATACATCTCACAATACCATACTTGAATTACGAACAACAAGGTTTCAAAAATTAACACATAGAGATTAGTTTTGTTCCTTCATCGGTATCTCGGCTAAATATCTGCACACTCATTGCACACATCAGTAGTCCCGTAAAATCACATGTACATATATATGTATCAGAAATTCACAGAAATTGAAACATACATCAATCAGGGTTTCGTGCATCCTACTTATATCCTTCATCATAAAGATTCCAAAATTAATGTGTTAATCCTACATTTTACTTAATTCATCAACATACATATACATAAAACATTAAATGACAAACATCAAATATCTGAAAGTAACATCACACATCGTGAAATAATATCATATGTTCTAAGCATCAGATAATGTCTTGACATCTCGAGTCGAGAGTATCAAAATAATAAAGTAAAAACTAAGGCTACGAAGGGTCGGGGCGAGGCCTCATAGAAGACAATGATGTTGTAGAGGTGGGCCTTTCAAACCTTTTTTCTCACGAGGAGGGAAAACCACTAAATTGGGCAGAGAATTAGATGGTTCCACTATTCTTCCACTAGGAAAGGGAGTATTTATAGGAGAAAAAGGAATCAGGCAACCCATGAGAGGGAAACTTAGTGGAGAGATTGCTGGAATATAATTCATGATGTCTTCAACATAATTTATTTGTAGTTGGAATGGAGATGGAACAATATTGTATGATATCAATGAGGTTGCATTCACTTTTGGAGGGGCAATTGGGAAAGTGTATGGGTGTGGAGGGAGAGTTATGTATTGTACTACAGGAGGAATAGATTCTTGCACCCATGGATTCAAATTGGCATTCATGGCTTTCTACAATTGTTGTGCCTCTAATATTCTCAAAATATATCCTTGTAAGGGTAATGATAGAATGAGAAATCTGATTTTGAAAGTTGTGGCAAAGGACAAATATTTCCAAGTGGCCTTTTGGTAGTGGTATGCCTGTTTTCATGTCAAGTCCTCAGTAAACTAATGTTACACACAAAATTTATGTTGAATCCAAAACTTCCTACATAGAGAAATAATCACAACATTGGGCTTCTTATCTACAGTAATATAAAAAGGAAATGGAAATGTAACACTATCTATGAAACACTTTGAGCAGAAGTAGTATCAATTAGACAACTTAGAGGAATGTCAAACACAATCTCCATGAGAGGGGCCAGAGAGGAAACTACAGGTGACCTGCACTAAATAATGTACATGTGTGATCAACATAGTAAAATGTATTTCTAACAAAGAAGACAATATTTTTTTTGATGATTGTTTTTATAAAAATGAGTTGTAGATCTGAACAACATACTAAAATGTATAGGACACAGTAGTTTTTTTTCATCATTCTCTTTATAAAAGATATGTTTTAATTGGCTTCTTAGCCATGGGTTTATCCTCAAGAGTTGAGTGAAATATTTGTAGTGTGACATATTCTTTAGATGTTTTCCTTGTGGTATCATTCAATGTTTGTTATATGTCATGTCTTGACACATTGTGATATTGTGTTGTATTTACTTATCTACACATCTCTCAAGGGATTTACCACACCTTTTTATTTCTTAGCATTTCTTTTATAAGGTCCTTTCAATGTGGTGCAACTTCATACATGTAGCACAAATTTCCTCCTTCTAAACCACACTCCATTTTCTCTCTTGTAGGTCTACCTAATATTGCAAATATTCTCAATTGCACAAGGTCTACTTTAACTAATTTCTTCAAAATATATTGGAGGTACTAAATATACTAACATATTGCAAGTATGATCTTAAAATCATTCTTAATAACTCAAAACATTATGTAGAAGATCACGTGATTCAAGAACCCATTGTGATGGTTCTAGTTTCTTCTGTCGCAATTCAAGTTCCTCGTGTTGTTGTTGATGGTGTTGCCAGACCTCCTTTCATTGGTCCTTGTGATATCATTTCCACTCTAGCTTTTGGTGTTTCAATGGAGGATGTGTTTCTTCCTTGTTCATCTCTTTCTTGGAGGTTCCACTTTCTCATATGGTTTTGGTCACAACTTTTGTTGGTCTAGTTGTCCCTGTGGTTGCTAAGATTTGAACTCTGTAAGCATGTATATTGCATCTCTGAATTAGTATGTTGTGACAAGGCTCATTGAACATAACATAAATCAAACTAATATTCAACAGAGGTTAATTGAAATTAGACCACAAAGAATAATCAGAATGCAATACTCTTATATCAGTACTTAGCCAATGGAGAAAGTGGTATCCCAAGGATTGAAAATGTCTAAATTATCATATGGAAAGGGCACAAGCATAATGTCGTGCATCTCTTCTTCAAGCTTATACATATATATTGTATTGAAGTTAAATATTTTCTAAAAATAAATCATCTATTATAAGATATTAAAAAGACATATTAATTATATAACACATAACTAAAGCTTCTTTACATCTCATACTATAGTTATTAATTTTAATAAAAAAAATCCATGGAAGACACTATGATACCAAACATTTATAGTTTCTTAAGTAAAATAATTTAACTTCCATGCTTACCATAATCTATATAACAATTCATTCCAAATCCTTTAAAAAGCCTACAAAAATAAACAAATTTAATCTATATAGAGAAGACATAAAGAAGAGCACCTACATACAAAGTATTTATCAAATGCAGGCCTTCCAATGACCATGTTCTTTTGTTCCCCTATATACAAGAATGGATGTCAACATGATAGTTGTTTTTATATATATTTAAATATATTCATATATACAGGAATGGATTTTGATATGATAGTTGTGTGTGTGTGTGTGTGTGTGTGTGTGTGTGTGTGTGTGTGTGTGTGTGTGTGTGTGTGTGTTTGTGTATGTATATATATGTATATATGTCTATATGTGTATATGCATATATGTGTATATGTAGATATATATGTATATATGTATATATATACATATGTATATGTATATATATACATATGTATATGTATATATATACATATGTATATGTATATATATACATATGTATATGTATATATGTATATATATACATATGTATATGTATATATATACATATGTATATGTATATATATACATACATGTATATATATACATACATGTATATATATACATACATGTATATATATATATATATATATATATATATATATATATATATAGAGAGAGAGAGAGAGAGAGAGAGAGAAATGAATTTTAACATGATAGTTGTTTATATGTATAAATATGTTTCTTGACAAAAACCTGACAAGGCAATCTTGTTGCATTGAGTTTGATGTTCAAAATAAGTAGCAATAATTTGAGAATGACAATCATAGAAGTTGATTTAGCAATGTTATCAACAAAATTTAGAATTTGAAAGGTTGAATGGTGGTTGTTCTAGATTGTGTAGATATAAATTATGGGTAGTGATTGAGCAATGTTATTTCTCAATTAGATTGTGTAACAATTTTTTTTGCATTAATATATCAAATTGCATTTAGTAATCCAACATTGTGATAAGAATATTAATGATTTGTTCATGAATTTAAGTGTAACAACAATCTTTATATACCCAAGAAAAAGATTTTTGTTATTGTACCCAATGGATATATTAGTGTATTTGTCCCCTTTTGGAGTGCAAGAAGAATCACATTCAAGAAATGAGGATTATGTTGTGCAAAAGAAAGAGTCTTATAAGGGTGGATGGAGAATTCTACCCTTTATTGTGGGTAAAAAACTAGATTCTAACTTTTCCTAATGTGTTGTTATTTTGATTATATTTAGATTGACAAGATGTAAAATCAATTTCAAAACCCAATTTAGATCTATATTTTTTTCTCAACACATAACCTGGGAATTTATAATTGAAGAGTGGTCATTATGGTGTTGTTATTTGGTAGGAAATGAGAGTTGTGAAAACCTTGCAACAACCTACAAATTGACCAGAAAAAAGCATGAAATGTCATAAAATATTAAAATGCAAAGGTGAACTTGGCATTTGAAATAAAAATGTTACCTTCTATCTCCATTAAGCATTGCATGTTATATATAACACAGTGTGAGTCCATTCTGAAGGGACTAGTGTTTCCCACTATCAAAAAAATAAAACATAGGTTCAAGTACACGACGTATAGTGGTGGCCTCCTTTTCTAATTTGGCCATTTTTTGAAGACAAATTTTTTACTAGACTTTAGGATCCTCTACTTCCCCCCTATAATATTATTCAACATATCACCACACTCAAAAGAAATAATGAGAATAGTTCATGAATTAATGTATGCTTTAGAATGATCTAATATCATTTGTTTCCACTATTCAAATTCTTCTTCATGTCTCCCAATTTACAAAAAAAGTTATCAAATGTAATCAAACATGATTGCAGATAAATAAAAACACTAGAATACCTTAGAGAAGAATAATTTGAGGATATCCCATAGAAATTCATTCTTTCAGATACTTCATACACTGCAACTAAATTTCATAAATAAATGAGTTTGACTATGGCATCCTTTTGCAATGCCTAAAACCAAGAGACTCAAATAGTTAGTTGTCATGCAATCATAGGTTAGTGTTCAGCTTCACTTGATTTCATGAATAATTTAATATTCTCTACTAATTAGGGCCAACCACATGAAGGTGGAAGCTCATCCTCTCCCCCCCCAACATCTACATTCCCTATTAACATCTAAAATTCATTCATTCTATTAATAAAATTTAACATTCATGAATTATCACATGATAACATTCATCAACACATTAGTTTCATTAGAACATTCACGCTAACATTGAAACATAAGATTCATTAAAACATTCACTGGAGCATAATTAAAACATCGATACATAAAAATCAATCATTATCATCAAATAAGTTACATAAGTTCACAAGAATCATTTTTTTTTTATTTTTTTGTCGTTCCCTATATTGTTACAGAGGCATATCCATGTCATCATCAATATTTCTTCTCACCTTTGGATGTGCACTTTACAAAGGTTGGTCCTCTATAATAAAAAATAAAAGGGTTAAATTTTAAAAAACTGAGAATTTTAAATTTTAAAGAACATTGTAGCACTCTTTACCTTGTCCAACCACATCATCTTGCTTGCCTGCTTGGACCTCAAAATGCTCATCAGGAACAAACTCTACATCCCCTACAACTGCAATACAAGACATTTTCTTAATCCCAACACATATTATAGTTAAACTTGTATTACTACACCAAATTCATTTAAAATGTTTAATTTTATTAATAATTCTAAAATCAAAAATCAAATAGAAAATGTTTACTTGTATATACATTGATATTATTCTTCATCCATCTCATCATCAGGATCGTCGTCGTTGTCGACATTGTCACCACCACTATCTTGGTCATCATCGTCATCATCATCATTGTCATCATCGTCGTCATCGTCATCATCATCATCATCATCATCCTCATCATCATCATGATCACTAGCAACATCATTTGCATTAGAAGCATCATCAACTAACTCTCAACCATGATCCACCTCTTCCTCTTCCTTGGTATCTTCTTCTTCCATCAAGTTATACTTTATCATCCTTCCCATTGGATCATGTCTAACAAAAAATGACCAAATCATTTTATGTGGAACCTCTTAGTAAAATACCTTCTCACATTGGCTTTGAAAAACATAGGGTTCATCTCGAACTGGCTCAAACAACCTTGTATTAATCATTGGAAATTCATTCTCGTGCTCAGTAATAGTTCTATCAGGATCATTTTGATTGAGTCATAGTATGAACTATTTGATGATGAAGAGAACTAATTTGAAGGAATTAAAGTCACAGTCAAGTATATCAAAAAAATTCCATAGTATTGATTTTGAGATTCTCAAAGATGTAAGTCATTTCTAGATGAAATATTAGCCACCTAGAAGGTTGTACTTATCCAATGATCACAAGTTCTCTTCGTGTCATCTAAATATTTGATGCAAAATTTATAACCATTCCAAAACATAGTCTTGTGGTGTTTCACCTACAATAATGTCAAACATGTATAAATTATTTCATCATGAGTTCAAAAACATATGGTTGATTAACAAACTTATAAGTACCTAAAGATCTCTTAAACCATATGCTAAATCTATTTCCTTTTGCATAACATTGGGGTCTCCATTAAAATGAGCTTGTTTAACCAATGAAGACACAGATTCCCATTTTAATCCATGACCAAAATGTTGACATCATTCAATCCATAACGTCATCCAATCTTTGATTGTTTGCAATAAACAAATGTATTGCATCCCACTCTTTAGCAGCTGTACAAAAGTGAATAGATGACTTAGAACAAATTTATTTTGAAGATTAAGAATTAATTAACTATAATAAAATCTCATAATTTACTACCTTTCACTTTCCTAAATCTACCTTTCCCCACCAAGTACTCCCCTTTGAATCTTTTAATGGATTTGATATCCCAAATGCAATCTATATGGGTCTTTGCTGCAAGATTAGGAAGATATTGAGTAACATACACCATCATCTAGTGTTCCATATATCTCTCAATCATATAACCCTCGGGACATGCTCTTTGTCAAACCAAACACTTCAAAAATTTCAAGTGTCTCTCAACCATCCACATTGACCTAGGCTGTATAGGTCCACACAATTCAACCTCCTCAACTCGGTGCATGAGGTAGTGTTCTTGGGCATTGAAAAAAGTTGAAGGTAAACCCTTTTGCATTTCACACATTAGTAGAGGAATTCTTTTCTTCCAATATTTTATATCTTCTTTATAGATTTCTTTAGATAACAACCACCTACAAGGTATTCAAGACACAAAAACATATAAATAGGAGACTTTACAATATATTACTTTTGATATATTGAACAAATATCACTGCTTACCTTGTGTATTTTCCAAGGTCATATATCACTTGTTTGATATTATTGTTGAAGTTGTTTGGGAGTGATATGGGTAGCACATACTGCAACAATTGTCAACTAATATTTTCATTCTTTTCTAACATAATACAAGGAAAATTAAATGTACTTTCAAAAATATATTGTAAATACAAAAGACCGTGACTTACCTTGATGAAGGTATGCCAATCATGCATTTTCAGCCCTAGGCCAAATTCACTTTTCTTTGATATGAGATTGCTTATATTCATAGAATATCCTATAGGAAATCATTTTTTTTATATGACTTCTTTTATGACATTATGTTGTTACTCCATTAATAACCAAGGAAGGGCACTTGCATTAATCCGATCTCCATTGCTATTTGATTCAATGATTTTTTTCATTACATGATTGGAATCATGAATGTCACTAGAAATTTTGGAATGTTTTTTTTTGTCACATCTTCTATCCAATATTTTTCATAGTGTCTCTATTACATTCTTTCCAATATGCATGGTATCAAACAAATGCACAATTCATAGCTGCTCATAGTAGGGAAGCCTACTAAATTCTCTGGGATACCATTTTAGTCCCTTTGGAAGGTTTTCAGTACTAATGCCTTGATGACCTAGAATTCTATTATATTCCAACTACCATAGGTGAGGTGTCATTCTTCATGGATTTGATGTAATCTCTTCTTTCCCATTGAAAAATATGTCTTTTGGCACTTTGATAGTTATGTTTTTTGTGGAGGAAGTACCTATTCTCATCAAACAAATGCTTTCTTAAACTTTTGGAATGATGAGATTTCATCTTTGACCACACATTGGACATGTAAATTTTCCCTTTGTTTAAAGACCTACAAGATAATGATACAATTGGATTAAATATGTTCATTTTTGGAATTAGTATTATTGCGTACAACTAGATTTCAACATAACATACAATAGAAATGTGTCAACCTTGGGGCATCATGAATTTTCCACACAAGCATTGCATGGAGTTGAATTTTTTTTTGTCCAATTGGTCTAGAGATATCATACATAGTGAAACCATTCCATAACACTAGCAACTTTTCGATAAGAGGCGCAATATATGCATTCATATCTTTCACTTCTTACTTACCTAGTTGAATGAAAAATATCATATAATTATTATGACCATTTCACTCCAAGAATTATAATTACATATAGGTAACAATAAAATAATAAAATACCTAGAAAAATAATTGCCAACATAATGTGCTCCCTCTTTATGACATCCATGGAGGAAGGTTATTGTTGATAAAAAAATAGGCCAGACCAAGTAAATAGATCTCATCTCTCCATATGGATTGACACCGTCAGTTGCCAGAGAAAGCCTGAGATTTCAAGGTTCTTCTTTAAATTTTGGCCACTTTTCCTCTATGTCCTTAAACTTTGAACCATCCACATGTATTCTTTTAATGTCATCTTGGCTTCTATCGCATGCATGGTAATCCATAAATTGTGCCAAGCTACTGCACTTGAATAATCGTTTAAGACACAAAATAATTGGGATGTAACGAAGAACCTTGTGAGGCACCTTTTTTGTCACTTGATCATCTCAATATTTGCTCATATGGCATTCAGGGCATTCTGTTGGATTTTCATGTTCTTTATGATAAATTACATGATTTTGAGGAGAAGCATCTATTGATTGATACTCCATTCCAATATGTTTCATAGTGGCACATAATTCTAAGTACGAGTGAGGGAGAACATTTTATGGCGGTAACAAATAGTCACCTATCAATCTACCAAAAAAAATTAGTTGTTAGTATAAACAATCTTAATGGTACACATTTCACTTTTTATAGACTATAATGATGTACATCACAAAGCTTAGCATACGTAACATTGTTATGTTGGATAAAGTATTCATAACCTTCAAATTCACCACTAACAATACAACAAAGAGAAGAGTTTATTGGGATCTTTCATAAAGGGTCATGTTCTCCTTCTCAATTAGAGGTATATCATGGCCTCAATATCGTCCTCGTCATCATCATCATCATCATTAGCAGCAATAGTAGCACCAATACCAAATGTGTCATGGATTAATGCATTTGTACCATCATCTTCAAATTTGTTTTCTAGCACATGATCGAGTCATCTTCCATGGGATCATAATCTTCCCTTCAATACTCACACCTCCATGTTCCTCCATATTCACACCTCTGTGTTCCCCTAAGATGTGTTGGTCTATATCACCTACTACCCTGGGGAGATTGACCTATATAAAAATGATGATAATCAAACCTCCATTCTATGGTTCATATGTATATTAATTGTGAAAACAATATAGTAAAAAGCTTACCAATTGATAATAATCAAACCCCACTTCAGTGTGACCATTCTCCCTACAATGTCTATTTGTTGTTTTGATTTTGATTCTTCTTGTCTTTAAGCCGTTACAATTCTTGCAAGGACAATAAAATTTTTCATCACCTACTCTTTGAAAATTAGACAAAAATCTAGCAATTGTCTCCCTATTTTGATTAAACTCCCTTGTATTATCTGACATGATCCTTCTTTCTGGGAATAACTTATTCATGTACCCTTATTGAGTTGGTTATAATTAATGTTTATATGTACACATATGGTTTTGAAAGAAATATTTGGTGTAGTTAATTTGTATATCTGTAACAATATTGGAGATATTGTACTTAATGTTTATATCTACACATATGGTTTTGAAAGAAACATTTGGTGTAATTAATGTGTATATTTGCAAAAATATTGGACATGTTGTACTTAATGTTTATATCTACACATATATGTTTTGAAAGAAAAAAATTGGCGTAATTAATGTGTATATCTACAAAAATATTGGACATGTTTTACTTAATGTTTATATCTACACATATGTTTTTGAAAGAAACATTTGGTGTAATTAATATGTATATCTGCAAAAATATTGGACATGTTATACTTAATGTTTATATCTACACATATGGTTTTGAAAGAAACATTTGGTGTAATTAATGTGTATATTTGCAAAAATATTGGAAATGTTTTACTTAATGTTTACATTTGCACATATGGTTTTGAAAGAAAAATTTGGTGTAATTAATGTGTATATCAGCAAAAATATTGGACATGTTGTATTTAATGTTTATATCTGCACATATGGTTTTGAAAGAAAAATTCGGTGTAATTAATGTGTATATCTACAAAATATTGGACATGTACTTAATGTTTATAACTGCACATATGATTTTCAAAAAAAAATTTGGTGTAATTAAGGTGTATATTTGCAAAAATATTATACATGTTGTACTTAATGTTTATATCCGCACATATGGTTTTGAAAGAAAAATTTGGTGTATTTATGCCTCTTCATTTTGATTTTGTTCAAGGGAAGCCTATCAATGGTAATAGAAAACAAGAATTCCTTTTCTAAAAGTTTACAATTGTTTAAGAAAATTAATGTTTTACAAGAAAATGCACCTGAAGAACTATTAGCTCAAAAGCAAGAACATGGTGTTGATATTAGATCTACCTTGCTATCCCCTAATGGGTTGGGCTATTATTATTTGTCTCCATCACATTCACCTTGATAGCCATATTAGGGAGGTGATCTCACCTAGTTTATCCTCATGACTTTGAAGTCCTTAATCACAATCTTGGGTGCTCAAATTAATGTCCAAGACATTTGCACCTTAGGGCCCTATTTGATCATCATTTGAAAGGGCCTCAATGTCCACAAAAAAAGTCTCTCAATATGTTTATAGGTTTAGAGGTAATGTCATTTTGGCAAAGGCTTTTGCAAGGGAATGAGCCTCGTGATTATGGCATTTACGAAGAAGCAGAACTTTCTTCTTCAACTCCTTTCACTCAACTCTTCACTGAAGCTTGGTTAGAGAGAGAAAGTGGTAGAGAATGATATAAAATATATGGAGAAGAAGGATAGGATGAGAATTTGGATTCTAACTTCATGAATTCCTTGCATATGGTCAAAACCTAGAAGGCCTCACATTCGGAAATGTTGATAAACTTCTTTTAATTATTACATCGATGTGGCTGTCAATTGCCTTGTCTTATATGGATCTTGTTTCCATTATTTCATGTGATATATATACTACTTCTATGTGTAGCTCTAAGTATGGCTTGTTGTATTTTAAGTTTGAGCTTTTCATTTCAATATGCACTGCCCTTGCGTCATTTTCTAAATTGCCTAAATACACGTTCTAAAAAATTATTGCGCATAAAAATTTTATGATGTATTTTTTGTCTCCCACCATATAGACCATTACAACAAACATTGATGCAATTTCAAAGGGACCTCTTTATTTGTCAAGATTAAAAATGAACTCCTTTCCTAGTCCAAACTAACTTTTAAATAAAGTAAAATCATTTCCTATAAATATGGATGGTTATCCAAGAATCTTAATACACACAATACCTTCATATCTAATGTAGGGCATAAAGATAAATAATCTCTATGAGACAAGTATATTGAAGGACAAGAATCATTCCCTTTCTAGTGTATACTGAGGGTTTTCACCCTCATGATAGACCAAAAAAAGGGGAAGGTTTCTAGTCTAGGATGCAAAAATCCCCATGTACTATCCAAATTGATCTATTATGAATATTGATCTTTTTATAATTCGGTCAATATGGTCCATGGTGAAGAAAGGAAAAAAATTAAAGAATAGATTCTATATGATTTAAACAATAATAGAAAACTCTCATCTAAATCTAAAAAAAAATCAAACATCAAAGAGACTAAACATAAAATCTATACCAGAAGATAAGCTAGAAACATAGAAAAACTAACTCTCAGTGAGAGAGAATACATTGAGATATAATGAGAAATATCCATGGGAAATCATTTTTGGGGAGATAGTTATGTTTGGGAGTACTAGTCTCAAACATACTACATCACTAACAACAATTACCGTTAACTATAATGCACAAGATTATGTTGTTTCTTCTAAATGAAGGAAAGATAATGCTTATCTTAGAAACCAAAGCCATGGGGTTTCAACCATATATAGTGAATATGATGTAAATAGAAAATTAATCATATTACTATCCAAATCCTTTATCTTAGAAAATAATTTTGTATACAGAAAAATCTGTGAATGTAAGGAGAGGTATCCGATGAAAATCAAGAGTTTCTATAGGAATAAGTCATAAAGATAAGATATCTAATCTAATATAAATTTTTATCTTTCAATAATAGTATTAATACTTTGAATTGAGAGTTTCAAATTAGAAATAATTATTTTCCAACCTGAATTAGAATTAAACCTAGCAAAAATTAGATTATTTTTTAAAAAGCTATAATACACATTATCTAAATTATGCCCCTTATTGTTCGTTTTATTGTACCTAATCTGATGATAGTTCTATAGGAATTTGTAATCAACCTAGCTAATTAGCAGCTAGAATAGTTTAACTAGGTTATGGCTTGTTTCTTTCTAAAAATATCTGATATAATATGTTTTTCTAAAATTTATTGCGAACTTTGCCCATTTTTCGTGGTCTACATTATTTTTGTGCAAGATCTTGAGGTAAGTCACTTGGCATAGGTTGAGTGATTTTTATTGTTTTATTATTTGGATTCTAGAGTATGTATGTAGTAGGATCACTTTTGGTAAAGTTGATTGTTCATTTTATTATACCTAATCTAATGACAATTCTACAAGAATTTGTAATCAACCCAACTAATCAACAACTAGACCAATTTAACTGGGTTATGGCTTGTTTCTTTCTAAAAATATTTGCTATAATATGTTTTTTTAAAATTTCTTGTGAACTCTACCCATTTTTCATGGTTTGCATTATTTTTGTGCAAGATCTTGAGGTAAGTCACTTAGCATGGGTTGAGTGAGTTTTATTGTTTTATTATTTGGATTTTGGAATATGTATGGAGGTGGATCATTTTTGGTAAATTTGATTGTTCATTTTATTGTACCTAATCTAATGATAGTTCTATAGGAATTTGCAATCAACCCAACTAATCAGCAACTAGACCAATTTAACTAGGTTATGGCTTGTTTCTTTCTAAAAATATTTGTATGTGGTCTAATCTACAAGGTTAAAGAGAGATACTACGAAGTGTCTAGTATATCTGCTATGATATGTTGAGTGAGTTTTATTGTTTTATTACTTGGATTCTTGAATATATATGCAGCTGGATCATTTTTTTCTTTTGTGAGATAATATGTAATAAGCACCTTAAAAGAGATCTCTCTGATTATATAAATAGATACATGTTTAGAAGGAAATATAAAGACATACATATTTACAAGGAAAAGAATTTTTTTTTATACTAATGTACCTCTTCTTGCCCTTGAAGAAAATCATAGAGCAAGGGCACGTAGACCACAAGGGCATGACATGACAATGAAATTGTAGAGCAAGGGCATGAGAGCAAGGGCACAACATGATAATGAAATCATAGAGCAAGGGCACAGAAACAAAATGAAGAGATCGCGAGGGCACAACAACCAAATGCACCAATCACAAGGGCACGACAATGTTCACATCTCTCCACCCTCGTTCAGAGCTCTCCACCTCTTTCATTCTCTCCACAATCAAAGAAAATGGAAAATGATTTATGTTGTGTTTTCTTTTCTTTTTTTTTATGCTCGCGGGGGTGTCACAATTGTGACTCAAATGTCAGTATTGCAATGGCATTGGGGAGAATTGCAAAAAAAAAACATGAAAATCACCACAAATTACACCACTGTAACAAATTGCCATCGCAATTTGACCCCAAATGTTGTAGTGGAAAATGGTTTTAAAACACAAAATAAAATTTATGCACCCTTTTAAATTTCCATCTAGAATGAAGTATTCACAAATGTGGATAAGAGATCTTGCCAAATTACCTTGATTTGGTCCAAGCCACCAAAATCCCCATTCTTCACAAGCCTTTTCTCCTTGTCATTTTTTTTCAGAAATTTGTTGAATGTTGCATTCAATATGTTTTTTTCCTTTCTAAATTTTAGCCCCCCCATTGGAAGACCAATTATCTCTGCAAGATATTCCACAATCAAATTCACTGTTACCCCATGAAGAGTAACCCTTTCCTCAGTCCAATTTTTGAAGAAATAATCAGTGATATGGGGCTTGTAGCCATGTAACTTCTCGATGTATGCCATCACTTTTCCCTTTTGGACTATCTCCCTCGCCGTAGATTTTGCCTTCTATTCCTTGTAGGTAGATGACTCTTGTTTCCTTGGCTCTCCACCCATCATGTAACCTTCTCTAAAATTTTTCTCAAAAATGGTAACATCAACTAAAAAACAAGGTATGTTTAATCTCAAGAAAACTTTTCACCCTTAAAATGTGCCAAGTAATTTTGATGATGACATAATGGTGCCTCCTAGAGATACATAAACAATCTGCAATAAAACCATCACCTGTCATAATAAATCACTCAATCTTATGTAATATTTCCTTCAATAGCATTAGTCATATCATTATTAATAATCGTCATTACCTCACTCTCCTTGATGAGGTAATCACACCAAGTCATCTTAGCATCCCTATTGACTGCTTTATTCACTATCCAATCAACCACTTTATTGCCTTCACAAAATATATGGGTTATAATTACTTTGTCAAAAAATTAAATAAGATCTTTAATTTCCATAATGTTGCCTTGAATACTCCATGTAGTTATACTCTTGTTATTCAGCATATTCACAATATTTAAAGAATCTCCTCCCAACCATAAATTCCTATATCCAGATTCCACTGCCAGGAAAACAATATATAGAGCAAAGTTGTAGCCTCAGCTTTATGACTAGTTGAGTGACCAATAGGAATAGAAACAACATCCACCACTCTACTATAATGATCTACAAAAACTCCACCACACGCTAATCTTCTAGGATCCACTTTAGCAGATCCATCAAAATTAGCTTTCAACCAATCCAAAGAAGGAGATCTTCATTTCACATATTGTCTCTGTTCATCTTGTTTAGTATTAGTTCCTATATCATTCATATGATTTCTTATTTGAACTTCATCACTATTTTTATTCTGAGATCTAAAATTCTCTTTAATTGCTCTAATAATATTTTGACGTACAACCCATTTAGGAGTTTCTTTATTTCTTAAAATTATATTATTCTTTTCTTTCCAAATACCCCAACAAAGATGTGGAAGAGAAATCTTCTAGAGAAAACCAATTTCACATCCTTTAATAGGAAAAATACAATTATGAAAGTAGTCATCAATATTATTAGGCTGAACCCACCAAATATTCCAATATTGAAGGAGGGAACCCCAAACATTCTGGCTATATTTGCAATTCATAAAAAGGTGATGTTGAAAACAATTGGTTAATTTGTATTGTCTTTGATGTTACAAAAAATGTCATATCTTTACCAATTAGTGTATGTTGAGCTCACTTAGGTGATGAAGATAGTTTCCTATATCTTCTAAGCATTCTAGTGTTTGCCAAGTTCAGAAGATAGTGTCTACTGAATTCACTCGGACATCAAAGAAAAGTTCACAGAAGTTGAGTGTTAATCGAGTTCACTTAGGTAACAAAGGAATGTTGGATAGAACCAGTGTTAACCAAGATAACTCAGTTACCAAAGTAACTCTATGAAGATGTAGTGTTAACCAAGTTTACTTGGTTAACATAGGAAAATCATTACTGAGTTAGTGTCTACTAAGAAGGGTCGGCTAATGAAGGATTTTCTTGTTTTGGCATGTTGAGTTCAATGGATTTGTTTTTTGGCTCTAGCCAAGTGAGGAGATGAATATTAATTATTCTAAGTTATATTCAAGCCAACTTGAGAATAGATATGATATAAGTATAAGGTCAAGTTGAGGATTGAATGTGTGCAAGTGTGTGGAAAAATAAAATATTCTTAGAGGAAGTGAATTAGAAGGATAAGAAGAATATCCTCGAGGAGCTACAAATATACATTCCATCAGGAAGGATCAAGTATTCAAGCCAGAATTGAGATCTATAATCGGCAATTCAACTACATAAAAAATGAGGTCATCTCATTGTTACTCTCTAACCATTGTAGTAATGATCTAAATCTCTTAACAGATTTGGCTTAACAACAATTTGTTAATCCTCTAACAAGGTGGAATTTCTAGATTGAAGTGTCTAAAGACCTCTAAAAATTTAGTATTTCTATCATCTTCTTCAAGCCAGATAGATCTAGATCTCTACCTCCAAAAGGTTTTCTCTTTATAAAAAATGTCATGGTATTTAACCAGCTCTTCATTTTCTTCTTTAACTAGCTCCTTCAAATAACCTTCCTATTGAATTCTTTCTTGGATAAATTTTAGCTCATCCTTCAGATTTGATTTACTCTCAAAGATATTCCCAAAAGACTTCTTATTCCATTCTCTTACTCTTTTTTTAAGATACTTATGTTTGGATGCAACTCAAAATAGAGTCGTTCCTTTAATATTAATAGTCCACCATTCATCCAACAATACATCAAAATTTGGGTGTTGCATCCACATTTTCTCAAACCTAAACAAGAAATTCTTCCTATCTTGAATATCTTTAGCCTTAAAAAAGGGCAGAAAATGGTTAGAAGCAATCTTCTGTATTTCATTAAGAGAATAGACAAAATCTTTGGTCCAATCTGGAGAGATAAGAACTCTATCCAATCGAGATTGAATACATTCATTTCCAACTCTTTTATTACTCCAAGTAAAGTCAATAGCTTGGAGTTCCAAATCCATTAAGCCTTCTTTATTAATAAAATACATTAGATCTAGCCTTCCTTTGAACTGACTAAAATTTCCCCCTTTTTTTATATTCATAGAGAGGAACATTAAAATCCCCCAGAAATAACCATTTTACATTATAATCTAAACTCTTGAGCTTAGAAAGAGAACCCCAAAACTTTTTCTAGATTTTTTGTTATTAGGAGCGTATACATAAACTACATACTGATAGTTACCCTGAGATAAACTCTAAATCTTGACCACAATGAAGTGCTTATTGGCATCCATCAGGGTACCAAAAAACATAGAATTCTTCCACATTATTAGAGTGCCACCTAAGGCTCCTTTAGAACTACTTGCCATAATACAATAGTTATTGAATAATTTCAAACTTTCTACTTTACCTTTATTCATTTTTGTTTCCTGAATCACTATCATATCAGGTTTATGCTCTCTTACAAAATTTTGAACTACATCTAATTTATGGATACTATTCATCCCCCTTACATTCCATGTAATGATTTTCATTATAATTTTTTAGGGGTAAAATCCAAAATAGTTGCTTGGTTCCCATCAACAATATTCTACAAAATTCTGGTTTCTCTCCTCCTTTTGGTAGTCTTTCTACCAGATTTCTCTGGGTACCAACATCCAATTTCAATTTTAGAGGTCCTATTTCCAATTTACTTCATCAAGTAGCTACTCCTATAGGAAAAAGATTAGTTTTCTTATCAACTCTTTTTCCTTTGACCTTATTTCTATTTTGGTTCTTCCTTCTCATTTATCTTATTGACATATTTAGAATCTATTTCACATCCATTAAGAGGTATTTCTTCACATAGAGGTTCCAATAGAATCATATTTCCTTCATCCAGTAAATCCTCCATAATATTAATCTCATTCAGCTGACCACTCCTTTCCTCTAGGATTTCTCCTTCCTCAAACTCCTCTAATCTTTGCCCTCTTCCAGGTCCTCAACATTATTTTGATAAATAACCAACTAGTTCAGTAATCTTTCAGATTCCTTATTTTCCTTTATAGAAGGTAGAAGAATTTCCTCATTATTCTAGATCTTCTTCCCTTCATCCTCCAACATCTCCTTCCTTTTATCAGCCTGAGATGTAAGGCTATCGTCACTTTTTGGCCTTTCAAAACAACATCTCCAAATAAGGCTTTAGGTTTCCAAACCCTTTTTTGAACCTTCTTTTTCACAGTCACCACCTTTTTTTGTTTTTAAGTTTCAAAGGACAATTGCTTGCCCAGTGACCCATTTTTTTGCAAACAAAACACACATTTGGAAGATCTTCAAAAAATACTTCTTGAGTCCATTTTCCTAATTTTGAATCAATTTCCACCTTCTGAGGAAGGTCCTTTAGATGTGCAACTTTCACATAGATTCAAGCAAAAATAAGTTTAGATCTAGATGTAGTAATATTATCAATGGCCATGAGTTCTCCAAAGGAGCCATCTATCCCCTTAAAAATGTCTTCATGCAAAAACTCAAGAGGAAGACCCGAGAGTCTTAGCCACAATGGAGTAGTAAGGAGGAAAGCATCTGATAGATCCATATTTGGTTCCCATTTTTTAATTGTTAAGGGACTGTTACCAAATAACCAAGGTCCACACAAAAAACCATATTTAGATACTCCTTGCAAGTAAATAAAAAAGAGAAAAAAACTTCCATCATAAAAGAAATATCTACTTGACCATGAAGAATCCATTTCATTTTAATCATTTTCTTAAGGTTTCAATATTTGGTCAGGCTCCCAAAAATTTCCAAACTAGGGTTAAATCCATAGTAGAAATAGAATAATCTACTATCAAGTTCGGAAAAAAAATTTCAAACTCGCCATTTTCCCAATAGGATTTTGAAGTAACATGAGGAAAAGAAGACTTGCCTCCTAGCCTTTTTCCAAACAAGGAAGACCACTTTCTTTGACCCACTTCATTATCCTCCATATTCTGCTCCCCAACACATAATCCTTTAGAAATCTTACACATATCTAAAGAAGGTTCACCTTTCGAGATATTCTTCAGTGGGTCCCTTAGAAGGTCAAGGTTCTCAACCAAAGGATCATACTGATAATAGATAAAATCCTCAATTCTTCTAGAGCCAAAGCCCAACAAAATTTTGTCTTCTTCCTACTCTAGATTCCTACATATTCCATTACCAGTATCCTCTTCCACATTCCTTGCAACACCCTCTAAACTCCCACCATCCATATTCCCTAGAAAACTAGAGGCAATCCCCACAGCTAAATTCCTGCCTACCAAATTCCCACATACCAAAAACCCTCCTATAACACTCCTGCTCATCCTTATTTCTTTATCAATTTTAATGTAAGTTTGATAGAATATTTTTGTTAATGAAAGAATAGAATTCCAAAGTTCATACAGACCAATCTTGAGTCTATAATTGAATATTATTTTTTTGGATTCTCAATTTGCTGAGTATAATGGGAAACAAATCGAAATATGGAAGAATCAATTTGATACCAACTCAAATTCTTGAGATTTTGGTAAATCTTGTAGGGAATTAGTAAATTGATTCAAAGAATCATTACCTATATTAGTTGGAAAGTGATTCCCATTGTGGGTCTGAAATTAATTACTTTGATTTTTATCAAGTTCCAGAATGGGGGTGGATTTTCTTTTGTGTTGAATCCATGATTCAAATTTTGATGTATGGGGTTCATGAAGAAATTTAAATATGGAACCCCAATGTTTCTTAATAGTTGATGGTAATTGATTGAATCAAAAATCAATAGGGTGAAATTGAACCACAATGGTTGGAGCAAGCAATTTTGGAGCAGTGAGCGAAAAAGGTGGAATTCAAAATTCAACTGGGACCAGGACTAGTGCAAGCCTATTAGGAGAGGGAGGTCAAGGGGAGAACACTATGGATGAAGGTTACATTGGGAAGGAACCCGATGGAGTTGGGGCATCTAGGGATCTATGGGGAACCCAGGTCTACAGTTGCTGTCAATATTCCTGCCAGAAAGTGGTCAAGCTTGTCTGGAATCAAGTCAGTGCGTAAGTCTTCCTTTCCTCCAGTCAAGAATTTTTCTATTTGTGAGAAAGGTTTTTTTATCTTGGAAATAATAGACCAAATCATAGATATGAATATCTCTAGAATGGATCATACCCTTGTGGGGAGGTTCTCAGGAGCTAGACCAAATATTGAGATTGTTAGAGCCTTTGTTAAAAGGAAATGGGCTTTGAAGGGATATGTTGATATTTTTGCAATGTGAAAAGGATGTTTATTCTTCTACTTCTCCCATGATGAAGATAGAAGAGATATTTTATTCAATAGACCATGGGTTGTGGGTAAGCATACAATAATTTTACAAAAATGGTCCCGAACCTAAAATCTCAGGATGAATTGATAGTTCAAGCCCCTATCTGGATCAAACTTCCAGGAATACCTCTTGAGTTCTAGGTTTAAGATGTCTTCCAAGGAATAGATAATACCTTCGGAGAACTCTTATCTATGGACCCAATGACAGTTTCAAGAAGGAGACTAACTTATGCTAGAATCTATGTAGGGATCATTCAAGGGGTTGATATGTCGAAAGATATTACACTCAGATCTAAATTCAGAGTTTGGCAGCAGAAGATTGAATATGAAACCATCCCTTTTGCATGCTTCCATTGTAAAAAAATTAGGCCACTGGGTGATGAAATGTCCTACAAAGGTCAACATTATGATTTATTTTAAGAAAGAATGGGTTTGAAAAGGCTCTAAGGATGATGAGGTCATGGAACAAAACCAAGTTGTGAATGGGACAAAAGAGGATAATGTTTTTGCTCAGGCAGAGACTCTCTAGTTAAGTAAAATTAATGAAAAGGAGATCTTGGAAAATGATCAACAATTCCCATTAATAATCTAGAGATTAAGGATATCTTTGATGATGATGGTAAGAGTAGAAGAATGGAAGTGGTTGAAGCTAAAGATATTTTAGAATTAGAAATTTTGGGTGACTATAGCAAGAATATTGTTAACAATAAGAATTCAAATTATCAAGAGGCACGTGAATGTATTATTCTAGGATTGGGCACCAAGGATATCAAGAGTTCACCTCATAGGGAAGGACCATTAAAGGATACCTCACCCAAGTGGGGGAATGCAAAAGATATCTCTAGAGCTTGGATAGATGAGGAAGAAGTTATTGGAGTAGAGTGGATAGATGTGGAGTCTAAGAAGAAATTTAGAGCTAAGAAAAAGGAGGGGATCAGCTTTAAAAAGAACAAAGAAAATTCCTTAATGAACAAGAAAACAAGGAGTAGCAAGTCAGGAGATGATATTCACTCCCTTACTCCAACTAGAAAGAATAACAAAATAGGGGATGTAAGAAGTAACAAAGATGGGAATTTTTCCCTTGCCCTAGTAGGGAACTGTATCAAAACTGGGGATGTTGGTCAAACCCCTATCCCATTAGGGAGACCCACTAGTTAGCAGAAAAGAATTTTGGAGACCAATAGAAGTATAGTGGATGGTAGTCAAAGGACTTGTTGGAGTTTTAAAACTACCAGGCCAAAAAAAACCTAATACCAGGGTTCAGATGATAGAAATGGTCTAAGGACTAGCTACTTTCCTATATTCAACTAAAACTTCTTTAGATCTAGAGCAACATTAACAAAATCTCATGGATTTTCTACACTTCAAGCTCTACAAGGCCTAGGCGAGTGCACCTCAAGGATGAAATGACTAGATACTTGATAGTTTCTTCACACTACACTTTAACGATATTCCTTTTCTTCTAATCCACCCCTTATGTCAAAAATGGTCACAATTCTTCTTACTATTTGTAAATAATTCTTGATTATAGTAGCTAACCATGACACACAAAGAATTATTACAAATAAGTGCTAACCAGCAATTGTTTCTTCATTATAGAAAAGTAAAAGTTGATTTGATTTGTGTTTGTGCTTTATGCAATCACATGATTTCTTTAGTATGCATTTGAATACATGATCAGTGCCCTATCCATTAGTATACATAGTCTACCCAGCAAAACTTGACCTATTTAATTTTCTTATAATCAAATTATCAATAGTAAACCCTAAATCCCATTCTTATGAATATCCTTCTTATATGAGTAGAAATCATATCAATTTGTTGAAGCACTTAATTCCTTGAAGTAAAAGAAACAAAAATTTGATATACAACCTATCCTAGTTGCATTAAATTGTATGAACCTTGCTCATTCAATTCCAACATAACTAGCATTTAAGATTGGAGACAAAATTTAGAGAAATAGATATTGTAGAACATTCCTTTTGTATTAATTCTCCTTGAAAATCATATAATACTATTATAAACTCCAAAATACTTCAAGACATAAAAACTTATCATTTAGGATTCAATTGTATTCTTAGTATGCAAAATAAAGACAATACATAGAATTTGACATAAAGACTAATTGGACCGAATGCAAAATAGCATAACACTAAAAATTACATGAATTTCAAACCTCAACTCTACATCTTGGAAATCCTTTTATAGGAAGGATTGTAACAAGATTCAAATGGGAGGACACATGTCAAAATTCTAATGGAAAAGAAATGCAAAGATATTCTATCATTTAGTTACATTCAAACATTCTTTGTATCTGGATCAAAACTTGGATGCAATTGCAAAATTGTTAGGTGACACTTATTAGTAGGTATCCTTAGCATCTTTTTGTTGATCTTTAAGCTCCTATCATTTTCTTTGCTTTATCTTTATTCCTTTTGCCTCTAGTTGCATTCTTGCATGGCCTAGTCACTATCAGTAGATGGTATAGCCTTCCCAAATGGAAATGTTAGTATCTGCATCTGGCCATGTGGCATCTCGAATGATATCTAAGTCACCAATATTCTTATTCCACTTAGTATCAGTTATGGCCTTTAACCCTCATGTCACCTTATTCATAAATGATTATATTCTAAACATAAAATCAATCATATCATAGACAACTGCTACATCTATCTCATTATTGCAATAGGCCACAAACCATGGATGCCTCAAAATATCCTCAAAAGAGGAGGACCACTCTTGTCATTCTTTGATTACTCCATCAACCTCTAGGATGGTAGGAATAAAACTTGGAATCCCAACAACAATTATTTTCATATTACCTTGTATTACTTGCATTTTTCCTGAGAAAAACCCATGCAAGTCCTTCACTTTGTTGATCATCTTCCTGGCATTAATAATTACTACCTTAGGTAGCTCCTTCTTTTGGGGCAACAGGGGAACCAAATTATCAAAGAATTGTGTATACGGTCCCCATGTTGTGAACAAAGGGGACATAAGGGCTAATGCTTTTGAGCATTGGAACTTAGCTCCTTGTAGTGAGATATAACTACTATGCACATTTTGTGACCCAATTTGTAAAGTACCTATCTTGTGCATCATCAAGCTCTGAATTGTCCTGATCTCACCTTCTTTAGTGCCATCTCAGCCATCAATGTCCATCTATTGGCTCCCTCCTACATTTTTTACATCAACCTCTATTTGGACTACTTGGTCCTTTACCTCTATGACAGGTCTTGCAACATTTCTGAGGTCTCTTGCCTCTTCTTCTAGGGAAGCCATCCTCTATTCTAGGACATAATTCTTTTTCAATTCTTCCTCATACTTCTTCCTAGCATCAATGGATATGATGTATGTTTGGAACAATCTTTCTTCTAACATGTCCATTTCTCTCTTCCCCATTAATGATGTTGTATTCTCCAAATTATGGATCTGATCACTGGATACAATAGCAACATTCCAAAATATGACATTATCTTGTGGGGATTCCTTTATCTCCATGAGAGTTGGCTTATTTCCCTTAGGAGCCAAGCTCCATATAGCCATGGTCTTGTTATCAATGTTGGTTTCTTCAAAGGACAACGACTTGTCATGTTTCCTAGTTTGATCTAACATGAAGGATGAACTGAGCTCCTATCCAAGAAAGACAAGCATACCACTTCTAGCTACAAGCTCTCTGGCTTCCTCTATTATGAGGCTCTCACTACTAGGATCATAATCCTGCAACCTCTGCACCAACTCTGCAATTTTCTCAAGTGAGTCAACTAGTTGCAATTGTAAGGTAAGATGATTCTTCTTAACCTTGTATAAGAAAGACTTAAATTCATCTAATTTGATGAATTCATCATCTTTCATGAATTCTTAAGCTTGAATGGTCCACTCATCTAATGTTTTGAATTTGCAATTCAGTCTTGTTTGGGATCTTTTCATGTTCCCCAGCTTGCTTTAACAAGAAGTTATGTCTTATTGTATCAAATAATTTCAGTCCTTTGGCAAGATTTGCAATGCATTTCCTTTGACCTTGTTAGGGATCTTAATCATTTTTTGCTTTGTTCTCCCTTTCATCCATGAGGAACTCTCTAGCTAGTCATCTTCAACCTCAATGGTTATAACATCCTCCTAATGAGGGATTTGAGGCTCTACCCTATTTCTGATGTCAACAAGCACCTGTGCAATTATCTATTCAAAGTCATCTAAGAACTTATTATACCTATCTAAGTAAGTTGCCTCATGGTAGAAACCCTTAAATGATGGATCAACTACCTTCATGGCTTCTTCAATCTTCACTACCCTACTCCATTTCTGGGTTCTATCCCTATAAACCTCTATCTCCAAGAAATTCATTATGCAGTCCTCTTTCCAATTAGGTTTGCTACTAGGGAGAGTATTTTTCTCTTTTTTTTTAAAGCATGCATCACCAAATAATTTGGATCATAGGTTCTAGCAGGGGCTGAGGGAAGCTTAAACTCTCCCATACACTAGTCAATCTCCTCTATAACATCTTTTCCTATTAGGAATTCTCCTATCTTTGTATTTCTTGCTACAAAGGAGCCTTTCTTAATAGTAGGACCTAGATACTCTTTATTCAAAATAAGAATTTTCCAAATGAATTCTAATTGGCCTAATCTTTTAGGGATATACTTTGGCAAGACATGAGGGGGCCGTGGACACCCAAAAACCATTATAATTGAAAAATTCTAAATAGAAACAAACTAGCCCAATCATGACTAAGTACCTTATCCCCATTTGGGAAAGAAAATAGTCTTATTAGCATTCTTACCCCTCTAGGTACTCTTTTAGTTATATCTACTAACATATTCATAATAGGGAAAATAAAGTCATTGTAAAAAGAAATAGAACTAGCATAAGGATAAAACCTTTTCCAAAAGCGAGTCCACATCTAAACAAGCAAGTTCTCTCCATTATCTTCAGTAGCTTCAATGAAGTCTAGACTGATATACCCTATGTTTCTATATAGAATGATATGCATCAGCAATGAGTAGTGGAATAATATGAAATTTCCCAATTCTCCATTCTGAGCTGTCACAATTTCATCATTTATCCTATTGATGATATACTCCACAAAATTATACCCAACATTATGCTTTGTATCCTGAATATCCAAAGCAATGATATATATGTAGCCTAGGTCATAAATTGTGCCATCAATTCCTATCACCTTGTTTATCTCAAAGATAATGTACTTGAAATAATTGCAGAAGAATTCAAGTGGCATCAAGTCCCCTACCTTCTTTGGCATCTCACCCTTCTCTAGATTTGATTTGGGAATATGCCTCTTCATGACATTTCTAGTAAATAAATTCTTAGAATTTTTGAAAGTTTCATTCATCTTCTCCTTTACAATTTCTTTTGTCATAGGCCCTCCTAGGTCAAAGACCTCAATGAAGGTCTCCCTATCCAATCTACATAGGATACTCATATCCTTTTTGTGGAAAGCTTTAGCCATTAGATTGTATGATTTGATCAATGCCTTTATCAGATCAACATCCATTATTACTTCTAGCATTATCAACTTTTCCATATTCCTAACCCATGGGTTGCAGATTGGTGATTTTGCAAACCTATTATGATGGAAATACTAGAAAAGCTTATTTCCATTTGTCTCAGGTACAATAGAATCTCTTTAGAAGGAATATGTATCTCTGAAAATGTGTGCATTCAAAATCTAAACATGAGAAGACCCTGGTGTAGAACAAGAATCTTAGTGTGCAAAGAACATTAACATTAAAACAAACATTCACAAACTAAAACTATATTCACATATGAGATTAGACAAAAGAAACAATTAGAGAATGCAAACCCAAAAAAGGAAACACTCCATGCTTCCTTGATTTTGTAGATGTGTCCTTTGATGTGGATGTATGCTCAAATGCTCAAAGTTGCTTCAATGGTGGAGATGGATAATAGCAAATTGGTAGCTTTGTGAGCTCTCAATTTGGCATTATAAGGGTATGGGTATGGCTTTGGTTCTCAAAATAGCATGGTAACTTTAGCTCCAAGATTGTTGATGAAATGGCTTGGGGTGGGATTCAATTTATAGGCTAAGGGGTAGAGGGATGGAGGGCTTAGATGCAAGGATGGATGAAGGCTTAAGGAGGGCTAGGATACACTCAAAGGAGAGCACATGGATTGTGCTTTTTTAGCACCAATGGGAAGGTGACACTTGTCACAAGGAGGATGAGTGTGAGAGGGTAGGGTAAAGGGTTGGTTAAAGGCATGATGAGTGGGGTTGAGTATGTAAGAGGGATGTAAGAGAAATGAGTGTGGAAGAGGGAAGAGTGTGGAAGATGGGTGTAAGAGTCATGAGTGGGCTTGAAAGAGTCTTTTATGTTTTGTAAGAGCACTCATGACTTAGTGGTTGGGATTTTTGAGGGGAGACTTTGGTTTGGATTAGGAAAGTCTTAAACTTTTTAAAGGAATGTGACAACATTAGGGGGTGGATTAGGCTTGGGTTTAGGATTAGATTAGAGATGTTAGAGATGTGCAAGTGGATGGCATTAATGAGGGTGGGTGAGTTAGTGGCTAAGCTTGGTTAGTATGGGTGGATGGGGTGGATTAGGCTAAATAGAGGATTAGGGATAGGTTAGGGGTTTTTGGATTTGAGGATTTCATTTATCAAATAGATTTATTTAATAAATGGGGATTTTTGGAATTAGATAGAAGAATAGGATTTAATTGATAAATAATAGATTATTTGATTTATCAATTAGGACTATAGATGATTAATTAAATTAATCAACTAGGGATGGCAAAGGATTAATTAAATAAGAATTTAATTAATGATGCCTTTAGAGATGGCTAAATTAGATTACCAAAGAAGTGTAATCAAATTTAGGTGTCTACATTTTTCCCCTCTTTGACATAGTGTTGAGACAACACTATTTCAAAGAAGTTCGAATGAAGATGACACAAAGGAGATGTTTTAGCAACAAGGTTGCCCCAATCTCAGATAAGAAGAGGAGAGACTAGATTTAGATGATGACCCCTCAAGAAGGTGGCGGGGAGAGAAATGAGGCTCGACAACTTCTTGAAAAGTACAAGAATTTGAGATGAGCTAAGACACAGATTGGAAAAGAGAAGAGGCTGAATTAGCTCAAACTCTCACTACGGGAGAATGATGAAGGGAAATCAAGGGCACAATAGTAAAGCAAGCTTAAGATTTTCCAAGATTTGGGGGGGGGGGGGGGGAGGAGCGGAGTGCTATAAAAGGAATCCATGGTAGGGAGATGGATGATAGAATGATAAAGCTGATGCAACAGGATTTCAAAGAGTCAGATTGGCGGAAGATGGGTTTTGGAGATCCCTAGGACTAGGATTGGGGATCTCAAAAGATGAGGCTTGGTGGATTGATTTGATTGGTGGATCCCTAAGACTAGGATTGTGGATTCCTAAAGCTAAGCGTGAGGAGTGATTCAAAGAGATACTGATACATAAGCTGGGGTAGGAGCGAGAGATGCAGGATATAGATGGGGGATAATGGAGATGAAGGGAATCCACTGAAGTTTTTTGAGCGGGGGGATACTTCAAAGAGAAGTACCACCATGTAGTTGAGCACTAGATTTGCTATAAGACTGTTGGTTAATTTCCAAGGTTACCAAGAACATCAAGGCCTTTTTACCAACCATCCAGAGGATTGACAAACTGACTCAAAACAAACACACAAGGATTGCCCCAGTATCACACATGAATCCCAGAGGAAGCAGCGTGGAGACAACACTAGGTAACCCACAAACAGAAAAAGAAAACAAGCAAAAGACCTGATCAAGACCTTATGCTCTGATTGCCCCATTCGTAGCATACCATGATATGGAAGATCATGGCAACCCTGAGGAGGGAACAAGGAGATTGCTTGGAAAAGATACTTCAAGACCCAAAAGGGAAGATTCCAAATCAAAAGAAAGTGAAAATCCAAAAGAGAACTGTTTGCCAATGAGATGGGTAGGACGAGGTACTAACAGACCAAGATCAGACATGAGGAAAGCTATATCCTGCAAGGACCTATCGAAGAGCACCTAAGCTGATGGATCGGGATAAGTGATGCGTCTGGCAAGCTGAACTAAGAAGAATAACACTTTGGTGATAGGAGATCTAGCTAAAGGATGTATTGGAATAGCTAACCAAGGTGTGCGATGTGTGCAAGATGTTGATCAAGGACAAACTGACACGAACGCTGGATAGATACAACGGTACTAAGCTAAAGAGGATGTACAAGCTGACAGACCAAGATATGTTACAAATGTACAAGTTTGTTCATGTTTTGGTTTTTTTGTGAGATGGAAATGTTTGTGAAGGATGGGATGTCTATAATAGTTGATAGGTGGATAGGTAGATGGTTTGTGAAAAGCTTAAGGAAAATGGGATTCTGTGTGTGCATGTGATAGGATACAAGCTAGGATACAAGATTATTTACAAGCTAGAATATGGTACAAGCTTTGGACAAGATTCAGATATATACAAGGTATGGTACAAGATTTACAAGGTATAATACAAGCTTTGGTACAAGATTTACAAGCTATACAGGAGGTATTGACAAGCTCCATCAGATTTTGGATATTTGATTGGAACTCCAAGGGAACAAGCAGGTGTTTTATGGGATGGTGGGTGAATGGATGAGGGATAGGATAGTGATAGATAATGGATTAGTCTTTAGCACACAAGGCACCTGAATTACCAGGTTTTCACCAAGGTACCTATCCAAGTGCTTGAATTGCCAAGTTTTCACCATTGGATGCTTATTTATCTTTACTATTTTTTTTTTGTATTTTTTTTTTCAAAAGCTGGGTATACCAAGGATCTTCAAGCATAGAACTTCTTGAGATGAATTATGTTAGTGGGATCATTCAAGAGTTCTCCTTCTGGTGTAGATAATTGATAGGCTCCAGAGCCAAAGGAGGTAGTAACCACATAGGGACCAAGCCATGTAGGTTCAAACTTCCCTTTCTTTTCTCGATCTACTTGGACGTTCATATTTTCTTTGAGGACCATGTCACCTGGCTAAAAGTGTCGTGGGAGAACCTTCTTGTTGAAATTTCTTTTGAGACGAGTTTGATAGACTGTGAGATGGTCATAGGCTTGTTGTCTCTTCTCGTCTAACAGATCTAGCTGGGTGAGTCGAGCTACTCTGTATTCTTCATCTGAGATTTTCCCTTGCAAAGATATGCGTAGTGAGGGAAGTTCAACTTCTATAGGTAATACCACTTCGGCACCATAGACTAGGGAGTATGGAGTTGTGCCTGTGGATGTATGGAAGGAAGTTCGATAGGCCCATAGAGCTGGATTTATTTGAAGGTGCCAATCACGGCCGGAATCATTGACAACTTTCTTTAGGATTTTGAGGAGGGTTTTATTAGTTGCCTCTGCCTGGCCGTTACCTTGTGGGAAATATGGGTTAGAAAAGCGGTGATGGATGCAGAGGGAAGTGCATAATTCTTCCGTGTTGAGATTTTCAAAGTTACCTCCATGGTCAATGAAGATGGTGGATGGGATGCCAAAGCGGCAAACAATGTGGTACAAGATGAACTTGGAGACTCAAACTCCTGTAGTTGAGACTAGGGGGACTGCTTCCACCCACTTAGTGAAATAGTCTGTAGCTGTTATTATCCATTTATGTCCATCAGATGAGAGAGGGGTGATAGTTCCAACTAGATCAAGGCCCCAACAAGCGAAAGGCCAAGGTGGTGCAATAGGCTGTAGATCTTGTGCTGGAGCGTGCACAAGATTTGCATGTTGCTGACATGGGAGACACTTTCTGACAAAGTCACAAGAGTCTTCTTCAATGGTAGGCTAATAGTAGCCTACTCTAAGGATTTGTTGTGCTAGGACAATACCACTTGTGTGGGCACCGCAAAGTTTGGAATGTACTTCTTTTAATGCCATCGCGGCCTCATTTTTATCTAAACATCGAGAGAGAGTATCGTGATAACCCCGACGATATAGGGTATTGGCTATGATAACATAGCGGGATGATATTCGAATAAGGTTCTAGCGTTGGGTGCGTGTGAGGTGAGGGGATATGATACCATCATTAAGGTAAGCGTGAATTTCATGGTACCAAGGGGATTGGGGACCAACCAAGATACAAACACAGTTTGAATCCTCATTCACATAAGCGGGTGTGAGGAGCTGCTCAACTAAAAATTCATACTGCGTAGCTTCTTGGGGAATTTCCAAGAGCAAGCCGATAGTGGCCATGGCGTCTATTGCTTTATTTTGCATTCGTGGCACTTGTGTAAACTGAAGCTTTGTAAAATGTTGGGTCATCTGATCAATTAGCTCTTTGTAGGGTAATAGCTTTTCATCTTTGGTTTGATATTCATTTAAGACTTGTTTGATGATGAGCTGGGAATCACCAAAGACTTGTAACTCAGTGATATTCCATTCTGCAGCTATCTTTAATCCTAATACAAGAGCTTCATATTCTACTATATTGTTGGTGCTAGGGAATTGTAGCTTGAAGGCTTTTGGAATGTAATCTCCTTGAGGTGTAACTAATAATATTCCTGCCCCTGATCCATGAGAGGTGTATGAGACATCAAAATAAAGCTTCCATGGGGGCTGTTCTTCAATTAGGCAGATATGCTCATCTGGAAATTCTGTGAGCAAAGGATATGCATCTACTAGAGGTGCATCAGCTAGGTGATCTGCTATAGCTTGCCCTTTGATTTCCTTTCTGTCCACATACTGGATGTCAAACTCACTTAGTAGCATAACCCATTTGGCCAAACGACCTGTAAGTGCTGTTCTGGAGAGCATATACTTGAGAGGGTCAATCTTGGAGACTAGTTGGATGGTATGACTTAGCATGTAGTGGCGAAGCTTTTGAGTTGAGAAAACAACTGCCAAACAAGCTTTTTCCATAGGAGTGTAATTGAGTTCATAACCAACTAGGGTTCTATTGATATAGTAGATGGCTCTCTCTCTGCTATAATCATCATGTTGTGCTAGAAGTGCCCCTAGAGCAGTAGGTGTTGCTGATATATACAAGATCAAGGGACGACCAGGAACTGGTGGAACCAAGATAGGGGGATTGGTGAGATACTGCTTGAGCTGATCGAAGCTGCGCTGACATAAAAGATCCCACTTGAAGTTCTCATTCTTCTTTAGCAAGTGTGAAAACGGTGTACACTTATCTGCAAGTTGGGAGATGAAGCGACGGACAGATTGAATTTTTCCCTGAAGAGAGCAAAGCTATCGCAGTGTCTGGGGAGGAGGCATGTCTAAGATAGCCTTGACCTTTTTGGGGTCGATCTCTATACCCCGTTTAGAAACTATGAAGCCTAGAAGCTTGCCAGATGTGACCCCAAAGACACACTTCTTGGGATTTAGCATGAGATGATATTGGGCCAACCTATCAAAGACTTTTTCTAGGTTAGCAAGATGATCCATGAAGGTGTGAGATTTGACTAGGATATCGTCCACATAATCTTCCAAAATGCTATGGATAAGATCATGGAAAATGGCTGTCATAGCTCTTTGATAGGTAGCCCCAGCATTCTTTAGGCCAAAAGGCATCATGGTGTAGCAAAAGGTTCCCCAAGGGGTAGTGAATGTTGTCTTATGCTGGTCCTCTTCTGCAATCTTGATCTGATTATACCCGAAAAATCCATCCATAAGGGATAGAATTTCATGTCCAGCTGTAAGATCTACAATCATATCTATGTTGGGCAAGGGAAAATCATCCTTTGGACAAGCTTTGTTAAGATCTCTAAAATCAGTGCAGATTCTGATGTCACCGGAAGGCTTAGTGACAGGGACCATGTTGGAGATCCATTCTGAGTAGTCGATAGGTCCGATAACCTTAGCAACTAACATTCTTTCTAGTTCAGCTTTGACTAGTAATGCCACCTTGGGGTGCATTTTTCTAAGCTTTTGTTTGACGGGCTTGATCTTTGGATCGACTGCAAGATGATGAACTACAAGCTTTGGATCAAGTCCTAGCATGTCCTGATATGACCATGCAAATCGGCCAATCTTCTCTCATAAAACCTCAAAGAGGAGGTCAGCTTGGTCTTGTGATAGGGATGCAGCAATGTGAACAATTCTAGGGATCTCTGAAGAACCAATGTTGACTTCTCTAGTATCCTCTATTAGAATAAAAGACACCTCTGGTCGATTATCTTGAGGAGGCAATATTAAATCCTCATGTTCTGCTTGTGGCTCTGGATTTTCTTGCTGAGGGGTTCTCTTCACTGCCTTAGCTAGTCTCAGATTTACCTTAGTTCCAGTTTTGGGTGTATCGAAACTAGGTTGGGGATTTTCTCCAAAATACCCCTTGGGATCTAGCTTGTAGATGTAGGCAGAATCTGGCTTTGTCTTCTTATGAGGAGTTTCGGCTCCCATGAATCTTAGAAGCGCTTCCTCTGATGCGAACTCATCAATATGTATGACACTTGGTTGGTCCCAATCTATGAGTTGTGGATGAGCGAGTGGTAGGTCAATGAGATGGATGGATAGTTCTCAGAGAACAGAGTCTCCTAGGAAGATTTGGTCTAGGATATCTTTGTAGGCTCTCTTTTCAACTTCCTCAGGAATGTCTTTGATTTTGACAAGGTCGTGGTGGATGTTCAAAAAAGCATGATCGTTCTCATTGGTGCCCCTAGTTGTGGGTATGCCAAAGCCAAGACCTGACTTCGTTTCCCAATTATGTGCTTTGATGGCACATTGCATGCCCCTTTCTTTTGGTCCTAGTCCACCTCCTTGATAGTTCCATTTTTCAGTGATGAGCTTATGTTGTTGGGGATACTTCTGGCTGAAGTGATCAAGGCGTGCTTGATTTCTTGGAGGTGCATCCTTATGTAACCAATTCTTGATATCTGGAGTGAGCTCCTCATGAAGAGGCATTTTTGAGGACACAAAGGTGGTTGGGCCAAACCATTTGTATCGAGGAGGTGGAATCTCCTTAGCTTTGTGATATGTTGGCCATCCATGGGTATGTGGATCAAGTGGGATTGCTCTGACAGCAAATGCATCTGATAGACTATATTCTCCACAGCCTTTGTTGTTGATCTTTACAGTAGATAGGGTGGAGGCGAGGATGGTTTCTGCGTCATTACAAGTGTGGGATGAGCTGGCGATGGCTGTGCCGATGTCTATTCCAGGGAAATGGTTTGTATATGAAGCTTCAACCGCATTGCAGTAAGCAAAGGGTTCTGGATCGGCATGGATGGTTACCTCAGTGCCTTGATGCGGAAATTTGATGCACTGATGGTAGGTAGATGGAACGGCCTTCATAGCATGAATCCATGGGTGATTGAGGAGGATGTTAAATGGTAGGTTTAGATCAACAACATGGCAAACTGTCTCTTGGATGACCGGCCCAACCTTGATTGGTAGCAAAGTAGTCCCTTCTGTGGTCCTTTCCAAGTTGTCATAAGCTTTGATGGTGATAACCTCACTGATCATATTTGCCTCAGTATACCCAGCTTGTTTTATGAATTTTAGGGTGCAAATTTTCAAGGCTGATCCATTATCTATCATTACTCTTTTCACAGCAAAATTGGATACCATGATGGCTATGCGAAGCGGAAGGGTGTGATCTGGCTCAACCGCGGGTATGTCAGTGGGTTTGAAAGATAGGGCACATGAGGATGAAAGGTGTCCAACAAGATTACGAAAATCAGTAGCATTGATATCAGAAGGGACACGGGATTCTATGAGAGCACTGTCAAGGATGTCTTTGTACATAGGACTAGTGTGGAGAAGGTCTAAAATGGAGATTTGGGCTGGCATGTTCCCAAGGTGCTCCAAGATATTGTACCGGCTTTTTGATGGAGCTGATGGTGCTGATGAAACTGGTGGGCCTGCGATGTTAAATTGCGCTCTTCGAGTGGTGACCGCACACTCATTGTCTGGTCCTCGAATATTGATAACATTGACAGAAGGCTCTTTCTCAGATATACAACCTATAAGGCTACCATAGTCTTTATAGGATGAAGTGTGGTCATTGTTCTTCCCATGCTATTGGTTTGGCTGGCGGTTGTTGGTGTTGTTTTGGATAGGTGCTTTTCCAAGATTTTGGTTGTTGTGTGGAGGAAAAGAATTTTGATAAATCTATAAGCTTGCATTGGGAGAGATTTGGGCACCAACAGTGATTTCCTTCCAATCAATGAGGTCCTACACATAGTCTTTCAGTTTCATGCATCCGAGGGTGGTGTGACCGTTTACCCTATGGAACTTGCAATACTCATTGTCCTTGTACCATGCAGCTTTGGATTGGCTTGGATCAATTTGCTGGGTAGGAGGAAATTTGATGAGGTTTTCCTTAGCCAATTTCTCAAAAATAACATCCAATGGCTCACCAAGGGGTGTATAGTTTCTAGGTGTAGGTTGGAATCTGGGCTTTTGCCCTGCAACTACATTGATGGCATTAGCTTGATTGTTAGACCCTTGAAAGTTGGGTCTTGTATTGTGGTTTTGATAGCTTTGGTTATTTCATTGTTGGTAATTGGTAGCTTGTTGGTTGTTTGTTTGATATGGTGGGTTAGACTGGTTTTGAGAAGGACCAACAATATTCACATGTCTGGTGTCAGTAACCCCATCTGTTGCAAAATGCTTGTTTTTGTTCCAATACCTAGACCTGTCATTGGAATGTGATTGATTTTGGTTGGCCTCTTTGTAAATCTTTACCACACCATCTTTAATGAGTCCTTTCTCAAGGATCATTCCTTTCTCTTTGATATCCTTATAGGTCTGCAAACAGTTCATGGTCATGTGGTGAGCCAAGCTAGGATGTGCATTATCAATAAACATTTTCACCACATGGCATTCTGGCAAGGTGCAGGATATGCGGGCGGTAAGGGTTTGCCATCTTTGCAGGTATTTGGCAAGGCTTTCTCCACCTTTTTGCTTGGTGTGGACAAGATCAACTATTGATAGCTCTGTTTCAACAAGATGGGCATATTGGGCTACAAATGCCTCAGATAATTCGGCAAAGTTTTTAATTGTGCCATAGGGGATTCTATAAAACCATTCAAGAGCTGGTCCAGCCATGCTTTTGGGAAAAAAGGCTCAAGAGGAAGATATCATTGTATGCCACGTCCTGACAATGCATGTAAAATTCTTTGATATGTGTTACAGGGTCTCCTTTTCCTCTGAATTTGTCAAATTTAGGTACCTCAAAGTGTTTGGGAAATGGTGTCGTGGTAATGGCTCTGTCAAATGGGTAAGGACACACATTCTCAAACTTGAATGTCTTTGGATCATTCCCTTCTTGGATGGCTTTCAGAGCTGTCTTCATTTGCTCCCATTCTGAATTGATAGGTGATGGCTGGGGTGCCCCCAATGTAGGAGTGCCTTGAGGTAGGTATGTACTGGATGGGGAAACTGAATATGGATGGTTGTGAGAGATTTTTTGATAGGGATTGTACATTGTTTGGGCAGCTGCATGGTGGATGACAGGTTGTTGAGGGGGAGGTGGCGCATATTGCTGCATGTGCTACGAGGCTTGCTGTTGATATGGGATTTGAGGTTGGGATTGAGGAACATAAGCTAGCTGTGGGATAAATGGATTGCTTTGTGGGGGTAAGGTATAAGATGGTTGTGAGGCTTGGGGAAAGGATCGAGGGGCTTGTGGGGTTTGACCAATATATGTGGGTTGTGCCCCCATTTGGGATGGTATCTGCAAATAATTGGTGGTTGGCTGGGGTGGTGGATTACCTCCTAGAAGTGGCATTGAAAAGTAGTTGGTAATTGGAGGTAATGGATTAGTTGGTGGTGGAGGTGGTGGGAATTGAAATCTTGGGAATGGAACTGATGGGGTTTGATAGCTTTGTGGCTGGATTTGGAAGCTTGGTAGAGTGGTGGTGGGAGTTGGGGTCACTTGGGAGCTTGGTAGAAGATTGGCATTAGCTTGTGGGATTTGATAGCTTTATGGAGTGAAGGTAGTAGCTTGTGGTATTGAGCTCCCAAGACTTAATGGAAATGATGGGATTGTACTTTGGGCTGTGGTGAACAAGCTGGGGGCGATGAAAGGTTGATTACTTGGCCCCATGGGTGGCATCCCTGTTGTATATTGCTGAGGTTGGCCAAAGATGCTAGCACTAATTTGGGAGATGGGTGGATTTGGAAGGCTGGGTTGGGGAGCAGCAGCAATAGTGAAGGGGGTGAACGGTGAGGTGTTTTGGGTAAAGGGGGTTTGGAGCAGAGAGGTATGAACCAATGATGGAGTGGTGGTGGCTGGGTTGGCTTGGGGCATGGAGATTTCAACTTGGGTGGATGATGGTATGTTTGGGTCTGTTGGGTCATATGGATTGGCTGGAGGCTCTTCTTTTGGAATATATTGAGGATAATTTGGATCATAAGAGCCTATGGGTGGTGGCAGCTGCCCAAACAACGGGTGAGATGGATCTGATAATGGAGGGGGTCTTCCAAAGTCAAAGGTTCCTACATTGTCCCTTCGAAAATTAGCCATGATTGTCTCTTTGTTTTTGTCTATAATGGCGTTTACCAATACTGCATTTCCTGGTTGGTTCATGAAAGCTTCAATGTTAGTAGGTGATGGCATAGCTTGCTCTGGGCTGAAGGATGGTTGAGTGCTCAAGGGGGGTGAGGCTGTTCGATCCAAATGATAGGGCTCCATTGTTTCTTTCTTCTTGGCTAAGCGAGTGACGGGTGGCATGAAAAATGCTCCTAGGGATGAGATGCAATAATGCTGATGGATGCAAAAGGGGGAAGGCTTCTCTATGCAAATGATTTCCTAGGTTGAGGCAAAGCTATATGACAAAACCTAAGGAGGATTGGGTTGGGGATTCTAACTTCAAAGATATGTTGTCAAAGCACAAAAGGTATGCTTTCCTATGTGCAAGCTTGGTGGTGATTGTGTCAACTTAAGGATAGACTGATGATCTTTTAGGAAGAACACGAGATTGACCACTTGTGGATCCCAACCTTTATCTCAAGGTGATGAGGGATAACAAGTGACAAAGCTAGATTACCCTAGACAAAGTTTTGTCAAAGGGATAACCTTGGTGAGATTGGTGGATTTGGAAGATTTTAGGAATGGCAAACTTTTAGCAAGGTGACAACAATTTTGAAAGCTTAGATGTGCAGATTTTCGATTGTTGGCTAGATGGTTTGATTCTAAATGAGACGGATGAGCTAATAATGCTTAAGGGGATAACCTAAGATGGTTGGCTTTTCTACAAAGATGACTCTAAATTGAAGCTTATCCAAGAAGATGTGGAGAAACAAGGGTGTCTAATCATAGAAATCATGCCTAGTTGGTAAGGCATAAGCATGATTAACTCCTGGATGTTGGCTAAATTTGATGGTGTGCTCTAACCAGGCCTCTTGAAGTGCTTCGTCGGTAGCTTTGTCCTCTGCTTTGTGGAGTTTGGCAATTCGTGGGCTTGGTATTATTTCTTTTCTCTTGGTTGAAAGTTCTTGGTATGCTAGAGATGGCTTGAGTTTGACCTTGTGAAACTTCTGTTTGGGTTTGGGTTGTTCCGACATAAATTCCTAAATTTTCTTGGCTTTGGGAGATTCTAGTTGTTTTGCTTCAACTTGTTAAACTTCTAAAATAGGCAGTGACTATGCTAAGTGTGCCCTAAGCTAGGATTGACCAAGTTTGGCAAACATTCATTCAACAAGTAAAATAAAAACAAGCAATAGATAGGAACACCCAGATAGAAGTTTGTGGTTCTTAGAATGTGATGCTTGCGCCGAGGAGTGTGTATGTTCTGCAAATGTTTCGATCAGTCACTCCAAACACATTAACATCCTAGATGGTTTTCTGCAAGGCTGACAGTTGGTTTAACTAGGGAGTCCTCGATATATGCAAGGTACGTGAGGCCCAAATCCGTAGATGAGACCAAAAGGATGTCACACAGCCGAGAGGAGCGGTAACCCACTTCTCCTCTTTCACTTCTCAAGGGTATAAAGTTCCTTGAGGCTTAGCCCGAATGAAAAAATCTTGATTTCAAGAGAGGTGTCTTTTGATTCACCTCCCGATTCTTATACTCCGTCGGAACGCTGGAGTTGAGGTCGTCCAAGGGGTGATGAAATCCCCAAGCAGGCCTCCCAAAAAGAAACAAGGTTTTGGATCCTAATCTTATGCACCCAAGATGGCCTCAAAAGAAGACAAGGGGAGAGAAGACTTGGATGACCTTGGGCTAAAAAAACATGCTTGTTCTTTTACCAACTGACTTTTATGTGTGCTAATCTAGACTTTGCAAGCACTCATGTTTAAGAGACAATGTTCAATTCCAACTTGAAGCACCAACAAAGGTAAATCGATCGAAGAATGAAAACAATAAGAAGAGTTAGGGTCAACAAAAGCAAACTCGCGCGCCCGGAGGCCCTCCACGTCAAGTATCGATTAATTTTCTTTAAGACATTCAAGATTGAGTGTGACTTTGTTTTAAGCCCAAAACAAAAGTGTGTGAGATTCGATTTCAAGCGCGCGCCCGGAGGCTCTCCACGTCAGTTGTTGTTCAATTTTAGTGCCCAAACTTGAAGTGTGATCGATTTAATCTAGAGTTTTGGCCATTTAAGAATTTTGATAAAGTTAAAGCAAATGTTCAAAGACCAAGTGAGTGAGTTAGATTGTGGAATATTTAACACCTTTTTCAAGTAGACCCATCCCCATAAATGGCGCTGAGATTGCAACCAATGGTTAATATTTGATGGGTGATTAGAAAAGAGGTGAGTCCAAGGAACTACTCAAATTGATTTTTGTAAATTTGTATTTTAACTTAACAAAGTTTCTTAAATGTCCAAAAATCAAACTTTACCTAGATTGCATGTGGAAAAGAGATTTGTTTTGTTCAATTTTAGAAGCTCCAAATGAAGTGTTTGATATTGCAATGGTTAATTGATCCTTGGCATTCAAGATTGGATTTGTTGTTTTAAGCATGCATTCCAAGGAAAGTTGATTTTAATCCATGGCATTCAAGAGTGTGTTTTGAGCAACATTCATTCAATGGAAAATGTGTTTAACCATTCAAGTTCATTTTTTAGCAACATGCATTCAAAGACAAATGGTTAAACATTCAAGTTCATTTTTTTAGCAACATGAAAACCTGCAAGAAACATGGTTAGTGGTTCAATATGTGCTCCAACTTGCAATGAGACAAAAAAAAAGCAATTTAGTTAGTTAGCCAAAATCTTCAAAAATGAGAGCTTAACTATGGGAAAAAAATTTTTAACTTTTTTTGTTGTTTTTCCTACGCGTAAAAATGCTTTAAATGGTCTAAATCCTACAGAACCACTAAAAATCAAATTTTTTAGCTACAAAGTGCAGAAATAAAGATTTTAAAATAGAAATGCAACATAAGCAGGTAGAGACGACAGTCTATCAAGTGAAGATGCCAAAATATGTAGACGCTAAAATGCAGAGACGCTAGTATTCGGAGACGACAGGTCAGATTTTGCGGCGCAGAAAATATGTGACAAGCGGAGACGTCAATTTGCGCAAACGCTGATTTTCACAAACGACGATTTGGGTTGGCGGCGACAGAGACGACAGAACAGGTTGCGGAGACGACAGTGTAGCTAGGGGAGACGCGGATCTGCGGAGACGACGGTTGAGGATGCGCAGATGACAGTCTAGTGGCAGCGCCGACAACAGAAAATCAGGTGGAGACGCCAAAATGCATAGACGACACCACGCGAAAATAGTTGAAAAACGCAAATTTTTTTCATAATTTTTAAAATTTTTTGCTATTTTTGGGTTTTTAGATGGTATTTCTTCTTCCCAAGTGCATTCTTTAATCTGCAAAAACAAGCAAAACACCCTACAACACACTCAAACAACAACAAACATTAGATGGTTAGAAAAAATGACATATAGATGAAAATGGATGATTAAATGACCCATAGTGGGGTCCCACCAGGCGTGCCAAAATGTAGAACAAGAATCTTAGTGTGCAAAGAACATTAACATTAAAACAAACATTCACAAACTAAAACTATATTCACATATGAGATTAGACAAAAGAAACAATTAGAGAATGCAAACCCAAAAAAGGAAACACTCCATGCTTCCTTGATTTTGTAGATGTGTCCTTTGATGTGGATGTATGCTCAAATGCTCAAAGTTGCTTCAATGGTGGAGATGGATAATAGCAAATTGGTAGCTTTGTGAGCTCTCAATTTGGCATTATAAGGGTATGGGTATGGCTTTGGTTCTCAAAATAGCATGGTAACTTTAGCTCCAAGATTGTTGATGAAATGGCTCGGGGTGAGATTCAATTTATAGGCTAAGGGATAGAGGGATGGAGGGCTTAGATGCAAGGATGGATGAAGGCTTAAGGAGGGCTAGGATACACTCAAAGGAGAGCACATGGATTGTGCTTGTTTAGCACCAATGGGAAGGTGACACTTGTCACAAGGAGGATGAGTGTGAGAGGGTAGGGTAAAGGGTTGGTTAAAGGCATGATGAGTGGGGTTGAGTATGTAAGAGGGATGTAAGAGGAATGAGTGTGGAAGAGGGAAGAGTGTGGAAGATGGGTGTAAGAGTCATGAGTGGGCTTGTAAGAGTCTTTTATGTTTTGTAAGAGCACTTATGACTTAGTGGTTGGGATTTTTGAGGGGAGACTTTGGTTTGGATTAGGAAATTCTTAAACTTGTTTAAGGAATGTGACAACATTAGGGGGTGGATTAGGCTTGGGTTTAGGATTAGATTAGAGATGTTAAAGATGTGCAAGTGGATGGCATTAATGAGGGTGGGTGAGTTAGTGGCTAAGCTTGGTTAGTATGGGTGGATGGGGTGGATTAGGCTAAATGGAGGATTAGGGATAGGTTAGGGGTTTTTGGATTTGAGGATTTCATTTATCAAATATATTTATTTAATAAATGGGGATTTTTGGAATTAGATAGAAGAATAGGATTTAATTGATAAATAATATATTATTTGATTTATCAATTAGGACTATAGATGATTAATTAAATTAATCAACTAGGGATGGCAAAGGATTAATTAAATAAGAATTTAATTAATGATGCCTTTAGAGATGGCTAAATTAGATTACCAAAGCAGTGTAATCAAATTTAGGTGTCTACATCTGGAAGAAAACATACCAACTCCTCTACATACATTGTTGCCAACTTTGGCTTAGCTTGTTCAATGGCTTGTGAAGATTCTTCCACATCAATTTGAGCTATTATTTTACCCTCTTCCTATGCCATGATTTATGTATCAGATTCCCTACAACAAACTCTACCAATGCCAACTTTTGAAAACTCAAAAAACTCTGAATATCTCTGTAAGCTCTAGAAATCTCTTGGTGCTCAAATTTTATCTTTGGATTATGCAAAAGAGTATAGCTCAGAATGTCATTATATCAACTTATTAATAGAGAATAATCAGCAGAGAAGCATTTATATCTATTTATGTCAACGTGCATGAAAAATATCAATTTCTATAAAAGTGTCAAAATCTTCTTATATGCCAACTTTTCTTAACCTTTTATGCAGTTTTGATAGGACATCACTTTTAGATCATGACGAGGCTCTTTAATAGTCATTTCTACATTAAAAATTACCTGTGCGACCTGGTGACTCCCTTTAGTCATGATTCTATAGTTGTTTTCAACCTTAACATTTAAACACCAATGACTGGGCGATCCTAGCTTTATACCTTTTTCTGCCACTTCACGGTCTAATCACTACTTCTAGCCGTTAACTGAGTGCCTTAAACATTTGACATCCCTTTTAGTTTTAATCACATGGTTGCTCCATTTCACTAACAATTATGCTTACTTCTTGCAACCATGCAATCAAAACATTATATGTCAGTTAACATTAAGATTTCACCAGGTTGCAGCTTAGTTTACTTGACACCAATCTTGCTTTGTGACCGTTCGAGCAAAGGATATTCATGCTCTTTTCATCTAGTCATAGCTTCATGGTCTATATTTACTAAAACTTCTTTAACATTGTGACTATGTGATATTCATATTTTTCTTTGATCTTAACTTCTTTGCTTGGTCACAGTTTAAACACTTCTTTTGATCATTATCTGCACGACCCGCGAATGATCATTTTAACTTGTTTCGCCACTTCACAGCTAGTATCAGGAATTTTCTTCTTATCATCATGAAGGTGCAATCATATATATCTTTCTTTTAAGTTGACTGCATCACTGAATCACTAACTTAATTATTCTTATCTTCTTTGACAGCGTGACTGAGCGATCAAACACTACATGCACTCTGCATTAGTGATTGCCAAGTCACCACTTATACCTTTGACTTCTTAGTTAACATCATAACTACATGATTTTATCACTTTCTTAACCATATCACCATGTCACGATTTGAAAACTAAATATCTATTTTAACTACACGACTTAGCGAACAACCTTTGGCTTCATAACTGTCTTTCACCCAGTTGCATTCCGTTTTGCATAACATGAATTAATTGCCCCAACTATGTGAATGAGAATAATTTCAAGTATCTTAACTTGATCTCTCCTTCGCAATCAGATCTCCTAACCATCTAGTCATCCTATTGACCATGCAACTAAGGACTCTTTCTAGGATTCTAACAGTTTCGTGCAGTCGCAATTATCCTTCAAGCTTTATCTTCTAATGCCCAAACCATGTGAACATAAGAATTCACCCTATCATTGTTATACTTCATTACATGTATCTTATTCAAGTGACAATGCAACTGAAGCTTGATTAACTTTTTTGCTTAGTCATAGTATAAAAGGAAACTAGGAATTTGACTGCTTTGATTGGGCGATCAAAGGAAACTTCACTACTTCATCGGGTTGCACCTTAAAAGTCCATTATCTTATGACGAGGTTTGACTATGTGATCAACCTTGTTCACAAAATTTCACACTTAAAATTTTCAAGAACTTTATATTGAGACATCAAAGTATTAAAATAGAATACAACCCTTTGAAACATTTGAAATTTTTTTCACAAAAACTCAAAAAGGGTGCAGATTTAAAATAAGGGTTTTGTCACTAGTGAAAAAAAATAAGAGACTTCAAGGGAACCCTAAGCACTAGGGAAGGGCCAATTCTATCAAATTTAGGGTTTTTACTAGAGGATTAATGACATATCATAACAAAACCCTAGCAGTTTAATATATTTCAACACATTTTCACATTAGAAATTTAGAATTAGGCAAAGTGAAAATGAGGGTCGATGGGACTATCATAGAATCAAAATAATTCAATAAGAAATGAATATTATTTCATGGAATATAAGAGGATTAAATAATCCTCATAAGAAAGATACAGTTAGGAACATGATTAGAGATAATAAACTAGATATTGTTCTTCTGCAGGAAACTAAGATGCTAAAAGATAAAGTTGAAAGTATGTTTTTGTTTTAAAATGGTAATATTTTAGGGGGTGATGTTGATGGGGCCTTAGGGGGTATGGCTCTTTTATGGAATGATAATAATATTCACGAGAAACTTGTATCATAGAATAGGAATATGATCAATATTGGATTTTATAATGCTAAGGATGGCACTTCTTGGATGCAAACTAATGTTTATGCGTTGAATAAAAAATGGGGTAGGAAAGCACTTTGGATTGAACTTTCCAACTAGAGAAATAACTTTGTGGATGAGGATTGGGTCATTATGGGTGATTTCAATACACCACTGAAAGAGAATGAGAAGATGGGGGGCAATTAGACCAATTTGGACAGCAAAATGGATTTTGATGGAATTTATTGATTATCATTTACTACATGACATGGATTTGCAAGGTGTTGACTATACTTGGATGAATAGAAGGTCGGGAAAGGATCTCATCCAAGTAAGACTTGATAGAGCCCTCATTAGTAATGATTGGTTTCAAAGTTATAAATGTTCCTTATCAGCTCATGTGAGAGCAGGTTTTGATCATTATCCCATTTTTCTTCTAGCTGACCCTATCACCATTAAAAAGCACTATCCTTTTTGCTTTGAAAAAATGTGGACTTTACATCCTAGAATGGAAAACCTTCTTAAGGACTTGTGGGGGATTCATGTTGAGGGAAAAATGATGTTTAAAGTTGCTAAAATTTTGAGAAATGTTAAAGATAATATCAAAAGATGGAACAAGGAAACTTTTGGGAATATCTTTGACAACAAAAGTAGGATTCTAGAGGAATTAAAAGTGATTCAGGATAGCATTCAAGCTGAGGGTTATGAGAATGTTTCTAGGGAGGAGGAGGATTTGAAATTGATTGAGTTGCATAATATTATTACCAAGGAGGAGATGTACTAGAGGCAACAGTCTAGAAAAGTGTATATTAAAGAAGGGGATATGAATACTAATTTTTTCTATATAAACACTTTGAAGCATAGAGTGGCTAATAAAATTTCCAAGTTAAATGTTCATGGTGTTGTTACTAATGAGGATGAGGCTATCAAAAGGTAAGCCACGAAGTTTTTTAGTGGTTTGCTAGAGAGAGAACACAATCTGGATAAGGGAAAATAGGAGTTTCTGAAGTGTATTCCAAAAAGCATATCTGAAGATCAAAACAAAAACCTCACTGCCATCCCTTCCAATGTTGAAATAACTAAGGTTGTATTTTCCTTTGAGGGAGACAAGGCTCTTGGTTAGGATGGTTTTCCCTTCCTCTTTTTTCAAACTTATTGGCATATCATTCAAGACGACATGTTTAATGGAGTTAAAGAGTTCTTTGATTCTAGGAAAATTCTTAAAGAGATGAATGGTACTTTTTTGTCTTTGATACCCAAAAAGTTGGGCTGATAGCATGGACTAGTTTAGACCAATTTCTCTTTGCAATTCTTTTTATAAGATCATCTCTAAAGCTATTACTCTCATGATTTTGTCTTTATTACCTAATATGATTTTGAGACAATAGAATGGGTTTGTTCTAGGTAGGCAGATTTTGGATTCTATTATCTTGGTGCATGAGAATATTCACTCCCTCACCAAATACAAGAAAGAAAGGTTCTTATTAAAGTTGGATTTATCCAAGGCTTACGATAGGGTGGACTGGGAGTTTTTAAAGTATGGATTGGAAGATTTTGGGTTCAGTAAGAGATTTTTGGAGTTGGTGCATATGTTGGTTTCCTCTGCCACCTTTTATGTTCTTGTTAATGGATCTCTGACTCCTTTCTTCTTCGATTCTCATGGATTAAGACAAGGGGATATGTTATCTCCTATTCTTTTCATCCTCATGGCTAAGTGTTTAGCTAGATTTGTGGAAAAAATGGTTCAAAATGGGGAATTTATGGATTTAAGACCTTCTTCTAAGGATTTAACCTATTCTCATCATAAATTTGTGGATGATTCAATTGCGATGGGAGAACTGTCAGTCAAAAATGCGAGAAATATTAAAAAGGCTCTTGAGGATTATGGACAGGCTATATGATAGATTATTAATTGGAACAAAAGCTCGATCTATTTCATTAATGTTAATGTGAATAGATAAATTTTTTTTTAAAGAATTATGGGATGTGAGGTTGACAACCTTCTGGGGTCTTATCTTGGTCTACCTCTTTGTCTTGACCCACCTGAGTCCTTCTAGAGTTCCTTGATTGATGAAATCTACTCAAAGTTAGCTCGCTGGAAAGGATCCCTCATTAGTTAGGCTAGTAAGGTCATTGTTCTAAAATCTAGTTTATAAAACATGCCCTTGTATGCTTTGAGTATTTTTAAGATACTTAGGAAGTATGCTCTAGCCATTGAAAAAATTCAAAAATATTTCTTATAGATTGGTATGGAAAAGAAGAAAAGAATGGCCTTGATTTCTTGGGATAAGGTTTGTATGCCCATCAAAAAGGGAGGTCTGAGTCTAAGAAAGATTAATAGCATGAATGAGTTTTTACTTGCTAAGCTTATTTGGAGATTATATAATGAACATGTAGAATGGAAAGATATACAGAATGATAAATATAATAGGGAGAACCAAGGCTTTAATTTTTTCCTTGGTAGTGAGGATACTCAAGGGGGTTCTGTGATTTGGAAGCAGGCATAGAAAAACAAGCAGATTATTAAGAAAGGAGTAAGATGGAAGGTTGGAAGTGGCAGGACTATTCAATTTTGGGATGACATATGGATTCTTGATCATGCTTTGAGTTTAGATCAGAAGTGGAATGGGTATTTGGATCAATGAAGGACTATTTTTGGGACTTTTGTTGCTAATTATTGGGAAGAAGATAAAGGGGTGAACCTTACCAGAGTTGATGAGGCTCTTAGAGACCTTAACAAAATGTTGAATATTATCTTTTTAGTTCATGAGAAGGATAATTTAATATGGAAATTTAATCCAAATGGATTTTTTTCTGTCTCATCTCTGTATGGTTATACATTGAAGACTATCATGTTCCTTGTTGGGCTAAAGCCTAGTTTAAAGGCTTGATGCGTAAAGTTAACATATTTTTTTGGATCTTATTGTAGGATAAAATTCTTACTACTAACAATTTAATGAAGAAAGGTATGCGTCTTGTTAGTAGATGTTATCTTTATAAGGAAGAGGAAGAGTCGGTTATTCATTTGACCATTCATTTTCCTTACACAAGAAGGTTATGGGAGAGGATTTGTAGACTTCTAGATGTGGATTGCATTTTTCCCCTTATTATTCAAGATTTATACTTAGCTTGGAAGTCTCCTTCTTGTAATAATTTACTTATAAATTTATGGGCTTTCATCCTTTTGTATTTATGTTGGGGTGTTTGGAAGGAAATAAATGATAGGGTTTTCAGAGGTAAGGAGACTATTTCCAATCAGATATTTCATAAGATTAAGCATATGGTGATTGAGAATATTAGGATAACCAGGATAGGTCAAGAGCCACAAGATGACTGGGAAACCAAAGTGATTTAGAATTGGAACTTGGAAAGGATCAGATACTCCTAGAATTATAGTAACCTTACAAATATGGTTGGGTGGGACTGTCCACGACAGGGATGGTATAAGATTAATTTGGATGGGGCTTCGAAGGGCAACCCATGGATATTTGGTTGTGGTGTTATTATTAGAAATGAAAATGGGGTTAGTTTGGGTGTTATGGCTATTCCTATTGAGGATCAAACCAATCATGTTGTGGAAGCTAGTCCAGCTCTTTATGGTCTTTTATTTGCCAAGAGCATGAATTTGGAGAAAAAATGGCTAGAAGGGGATTCGCTTAATATTATTAATTGTCTTAATAAAGTTAATAACCCCTCTTGGACCATCCATAATATAATTTGAAAGGCTAGTAATTCGATTAAATCCTTTGCAGAATGTGTTATCACTCATAACTATAGAGAAACCAACAAAGTGGTCAACTAGGCTATGAACGTGGCATGCAAAAGCCATACAAAGATGATATAGAATTATGGTGACAACATCCCTACTGAAAGGCTATCGTTGATAGAGTACGACATGGTTAGAAGTATGCAAAAGAGTTTTAATAATGATGGAAATGACATTTAGGAACAATTATGATTTTCCTAGGAATGGGGAGTTGTGGATTATGATTATATTTGATGAGACAACTCATTCATTACCACACAGATTGTGGGTATTTCTGCATAAGAGAAAATTTTGTTGGTATTTTAATATAGAGATCTCCATTTCATTTGAGCTTGTTAGGAATGTGAGGAATTGTTGTAGTTTGAGGAATATGGGTGGTAAGAGAAAGAGGGTTGAGCCTGCAAGTTGCAAGGAATGGAAGCAGAAGACTGAAATTTGGGATTTTTTAGAACACGGTCAATTTATAAGCTTCATGGAGAAGTTAAAGGGAAATAATCCTACCATAACCCACTAGTTTATCAAGACATGGAAGAATGGAAGTCATAGAGGACATTATAGCTGAAGCCACCAGTCTTGATATGGATGGGATCAATTTCTACATGGATAGGGAGCTATCTGATCGTGTTTTTAATTAGTTTGCGAAGAGGACCAAGGAGAGAAACAGGTAGGTCAAAATTGGCAATTCCTATTTTAGCCCTCATTCCATTTCCAGACCATGGAGGTTTGTTATGTTTATTGTGATTGAATACCTTACCCTTGATGGTCATTTTACAAAGATTTTTGGGTGCCACTTTATGCTGGTAAATCATTTTAGGCATAGGGTTAGAAATAGTTTCCCTTTCTACTTGAGGCAATTGCTAGATAATACCTTAGCTATCCAGAATCACCTTGAGGAGGAACATGCTTGCCATGAGGGTTTCATGGTGTTGATAATGAATCTTCTTAAAGCGAAAAAAGTGGACAGACCCCGTATCAATAAAAAAACCCTAGAGTGTGATACAAAGGGGGGTGATCAGGATGAGGTTTATGAAGAGGAAACAGAGGAGGAGGAAGATGAGATGGTTGATAAGAAGAGGAAAAACCCTTCACCTGGGAGCTCATTTGCTAAGAAAAGAAAGAGTAAGGAGGTGGATTATGAAATGGAGACAAAATCAAAGGAGGTTATAGGGAAGAAAACCAAAGGTAAAACTAGTATTGTTACCAGAACCAAGGGGAAGAAGACTGAGAAAGTTTTGAACATTCCCTCAGATGATGAGCCTCTGATTAAAAAGGAGCTGAGAGGTAAGAAAGTGTTGTCTTGAGGGAAGACTGATAACATGGGCATCAAGGAGGCAGATATTGAAAGAAACACTATGGATATGGATGAGAAAAACTTGAATCAGAGAAAGGACTATGATGAATATGGGTGTATGAAGGGAATCCTTGGAAACTCAGGTGTGATGAAAAGGGATATCAACAATATGAAGGAACAAATGTAGGATATCAGGAGGGATTTTGATCAGCTAAGTAGGACTACCAGAGGTGAGAGGACTCTTGGTCAGCATCTGGATAGACTCTCTAATGTTATTGGAAATGTGGAAGAAGTCAAGAATTTAATGAAGAGAGTCCCACCTCTAGAAGTGAAGAATAGATCTATGGAAAAAATGATGAAGGATATGCAGAAAAAGATGGATGTCATGGGAAATAGAGTAGATAACACGGAGAATGTTGCTAAAAAACTTGTAAACCAGAGTTGCTCCATCTTGAAGACTGTAGCGAATAACATTAAAACTTTGTTGGACAAACTGGAACAAGGGAGAATTCAAGGGTTTAAGGACATGAAAGAGGATCAAGACCCCAGTACATGCACCAGGGCTAATTCAAAGAAGATAGAGATTATGGAAGACAAAGAAATTGATGAGCTAAAGGCCTCTACTATGAACATGAATATCCTTGCAGATCAAGCCGTTGATTTACTGAAGACCTTGTAGTTGTCCCAATGCTACCTTTTTGTTGTTTTTTCTTATTTGTTGTATTAAGTCTTCTTGTCTTAGTTTATTTTGTTTTTTGGTGCTGATGTACAGTTCCTTGTGGGCTTTCTTAGCTTATTTTTCCTGATACTATGTAAAAGGTTTTGGGTCCTTAAAACCTATTTTTACTTAATCAAAACAATTGTAGGTAATTTCTATTAAATCGGAAGGAGAATGGTTTTTCTTTGATGGTGCTAATCTTTGTGTTGAAAGTCGATTTGGGCATTTTGATCAAATAGAATAATCGAAGAGGAAATGATTTAAAGTTTGAAGAATCATGAACAAAGTTTTATTATTCCCTAAAGCTCAAGTGTCCAAAATTGATTGGCTCTAAAATTTTGATTAAAATTTACTGAATGGGTGATAAATATAAACACATCCAAGTGAGAAGAGTACTAAATAGTATCCCATGGGCTAGTTTTGGGGTCTTGTGGCATTGGATTTTCAAGTTTAATATGGTATTTTGAAGTTGTGAAATTTTCCTCTACATCAAAATGGTATCACAACTCAGTGAAAGGTCTGGGCAGAGGTGAGTTGTGAGTTCGTGTGATTGTGATAGGTTGGGAGAAGAACCTGAGCAGAAGCCTAAGAGACTAGGTAAGAAGACGAGAACCTAGGTGACACACAATGGAAGATATAGCTTTAATCATTGGATTATATATTTTTATAAGGTATCAACAACATAAGGATTCACAAAAGAACAAGGAAGAGGAAAAGAAGAAAAGAGAAGAAGATGAAAAGAAGAAACAAAGAGAAAAGAAGAGGATGCTACTAGAGGAGATAAATAGACTAAGGAGAAAGCTTGAGGAAAATAAAGATAAGTTAGAGAAACTTTTTTTTTTTTTTTTTTGATGTAGGGCTAAGACCTGTGAGGCAACCCAGCAAGGCACGAAGCATGTGAGCTACCAACCAACAAAGGCCACCACATAGAATTTTTAGGGACTCGATACGGGCCCACTCATGCCTGAAACCTCTTCGACTTAGAGCCAAGGACTGAGGGGCATCCATGTCATCAAAATCGACTAGGGCATGATCCCGACCACATCCCTTATGATGTTAGAGCCTTGCACTTAGCAAGACTTGATCCTTGGTGGGCTCTTTGTGAGCCATTCAACTTCACTAGTACACCAAGGGCCCATTGACAAGTTAGAGAAACTCCAATAATGCATAGCATAATCAAGAAGTTGTTGATGAACATATTGTGGAACCCATTGATGAAGAAAGGAAAGAGTGGAGTATTGATATAGTATGTGATATTAAAGAGGTTGGAAAATCTCCAAGTAAGATTTTGGTGAAGCATACAAAGAGCCCAAAAAGTTTATTGATGGAAAAAGAAACAAGTAAGATTCCTAAAATTCAAGGTGTGAAATTGTTTGACAGTCAAAAAGAAGACAAGGTTGTGGCTATTGTTGCTAAAGAGAAATGTGATCCACATCACATTGCTCATGAGAAACTTTAGATTCAAAAAGAGGACTCAAACACTTTTAATGTTGATGATATGTTTTTTTCTAACAAGTTTTAATGTAGGTATGTAGATGTCATGTGTAGTGGATCATGTTGAAGATTTTTCCATGATACTTGAAGCCATAAGAAGAAATCATATATATTACTTCAAATCTACACAAAGGAGCAATATGGAGCAGCTGGAGGTTGTCTTTATTTTTCTTGCAGATATGGTGCAAAAAAATTGGAAAGTTTGAAAGAAGAAAGATATTCAAAAGGACGTTGGATTCTTTCATTCCCAAGTGTTCGGTGCAGCAGTACCTCAGAAAACTTCATAAAAACAATGAGGCACAATGAACAATTGTGAAAAATCTCAAGTTGAGTAAATGATTAATAATCTAAAGATTAAAATTATGCAATGGGAAAGTATTAAAATGGAATGAGATATACATCCCAAGGCGATAAATCGATAAAGATAGTTGAAATTTAGTTAAGTAGTTTTATAACTACCGTGACTTTGTTTTAGTGTTTTTATTAATAAGAGTCTTTATGATAGTTCTCCAGAGAGAAAAATGTAATGATAGAGATCTAGAACCAATCTCATAATTCAATAGTTGAGTTATGAAGAGGAAATCGATCTCTCCATTATGAGAATTGATGAGAATCGATATGTACAAAGAATATTTGGAATGAGAAAACAAATCTGCACTTTGTTTGCTATGTTTGTGGACTATTAAAATCGCTCTAGAAATTTCTACATTTCAAGTTTGGAGCTGATTTAAATGTTTGGATCGGTTTGCCTTGGAGCAGATTTTTAACTTGACAAGGAAAATCAGATTGATAAGTGATTGGTTTGGGTCTCTTTAATGCAGATTTAAATCTGAAAAATCTCATTTCTTTCGCCTTCTTGTTATGAAAAAGTTGGTATCCAAGCCAGGGAGTTAGGAATCGGTTGCAAGATAGAATTATTTTCTGATATTGTTGTTTGGAGATTCATGGGGCCTAAAAACCCGATCTTTGCATGATCATGAATACTGAGCACAATTTGTTTAAACAACACGCTCATTTCTTTATCAATGTTAATGGGAGTTTGATAGCAGATTTTTGTTAATGAAAGAATAGAATTCCAAAGTTCAGATCTTGGGTCTATAACTGAATTGAATTATTGGGTTCTCAATTTGCCGAGCATAATGGGGAACAAATCGAAATATGAAAGAATCAATTTGATACCAACTCAAATTATTGAGATTTTGGTAAATCTTGCAGGGAATTAGTAAACTGATTACTTATATTAGTTGGAAAGTGATTCCCATTGTGGGTCTCAAATTAATTACTTTGATTTTATCAAGTTTCATAATGGGAGTGGATTTTCTTTTGTGTTGAATCCATGATTCAAATTTGCATGTATCGAGTTCATGAAGAAATTATTATATGGAATTCCAATGTTGCTTAACAGTTGTTGGTCATTTTTATTAAATTGGAAGGAGATTGGTTTTTCTGTGGTTGTGCTAATCCTTGTGTTGAAGGCCGATTTGGGCATTTTGATCTCATGGAGTAATTGAAGAGGAAATGATTTAAAGTTTGAAGATTCATGAAAAAAAAAACTTTATTCCCTAAAGCTCAGGTTTCCAAAATTGACTGGCTCTAAACTTTTGATTAAAATTTATTGAATGGGTGAGAAATATCAATATGTCCAAGTGAGAAGATTATTGAATAGTATCCCATGGGCTAGTTTTTGCTCTGTGCCATTGAATTTTTGAGTTTGACATGGTATTTTGAAGTTGTGGAATTTTCTTCCGAATCATAAAGTTTTGCCAATTTCATGCGCATGGTTCAACAAAGAGGATAGTTTTGTATTTAAAAATATCTTATTTTTGAAAGATCTAGATATTTTTTTGTCTTGAAATATTTGTTCCATAGCATTAATGTAGTAGGATTTTTGGTTTATTTCATAATATGTCACCTTGATTTTATAATTATTTATTTATTTTAGCCATCTTTTTAATTTAAATCTTTTTATTTCTAATTAGATTTGAAGTTATTTTGTGTTTTATATTGGTTGACTATAAAGTTGATGCAACCCTTAAATATTTTAATGGCCATTATGTTTAAGCTTTGAGCATTAGCATATGGAAATTTGTGCAACCTTTGCCATTTTAGTGGATAAATATTTGAACAATTTCTAATTTAAGCAATCATACCCTAGAAAAGGGTGCATTTGGATCTCAATTTTTATAGGTAGTGAATATAATCAATTGTTAAATTCAAAATGTTTATTAAAATACTTAAAATTTTAATAAGATTTTATAAATAAATTTAATAATAAAAATACGAAACTATATGATGCAAGAGCATCTTGGGTTGCACAACTATCCTGCATGTTCTCAGTTTTCCTAGCTTCTATCAAGTTGCAAGACACGAGTTCTCAATTGTTGCCGAGCATTTAGTGGATGTCGAGCTTCCTAGTTATTGTTGAATGTCCTTTGTTGTTGAGTGTTCTTTGGTTGTTGAGTCATCCTTTGTTGCCGAGTATTCTTTGGTTGTCGAGTCATCCTTTGGATGCCGAGTTCATGTGGTTTATGAGTTTGTGTGGTTGCCAAGTTCGTTTGGATGTTGAGTGTCAGTATTTCATGGAGTCTTTATTTTTTGAGTTGTCTATGTGCAGTTTCTTGTTGCATTTAATTTGGTGTTAGATATCTGTTGCAAGCCGACTTGTGGCTTATCCTAGCATTTAATATGAGAGTTTATTTGGTTATATTTGCAAGAGCTGAACTTGTGGCCATGCATGTATTTAAGAGACCTTGGTTAGAGTCTTAGAGATAGGATGTTTAGAAGAAGAAAAAATAGAATGCAAAGTTTGATCATGAAAGATTGTAATTGAATCGATATATTAGCTGAATAGTTGGGTGTGCCTTTGGCACTAGTTGTTTCCATTTTCTCCCTATGTCAAGTGGTGTCAGATCTTGAGGTTTTTCCTTGTGGAGATTGGATTGTGTAGAACCCTAATTGAGTTTAGTTATGGGGTAGAAGATCTAAGAATTTGACCTACAACTTGTAGAGGGTTACAATCTTGTAGGAACCTGATTTGTAAAGATGGTTCAAGGTAGAAGAAATGTTAATAATATAGTATTGGATACATTGAGACAGATTGTAGCCAAGTTAGATGTTGTAGAGACTAGGAGCACATCAATGATGTAAGCGATGATGAAGTAGTAGCACCAAACCCTAATCTAGAACCTAAAGAAGATCAAGATCAGGCAAGGTTGTTGAGGGTATTGTCTAGGGAAAATTCAAAGCCTACTGTAGAAGTTGTTCCATATGATAAAAAATTGGATGCCAACATTGTGTTGGATTGGATCTCTGAAATGGAGAAGTTATTTGAGTATGTAAACACCCCTAATAATAGGAAGGTGAAGATTGCAGTTACTAGGTTGAAAGGTCATGCCTCACTATGGTGGGATCATTTGTAAATTGATAGACAAAGGAGAGGAAAGGAGAAGATCAAAACTTGGGTGAAAATGGTGAGCAAGGTAAATAAAAAACCACTTCCTACTAATTACCAAGTTAGCTTATTGAGAAAGATGTAAAATTTAAGACAAAGAGACATGACTATGAAGGAGTATACTGAGGAATTCTATAGATTGGACATCAAATCTAGACATGTGGATGATGATGTTGAGAAAATTACAAGGTACATAAATGGATTGAGATCTAGAATTCAAGATGAGATAAGTTTTTTGAAATTGGGAAGTGTAGAAGAAGCATACCAATATGCCTTGAAAGTTGAGGAGATCTTGACAAAGAAACATGAACAAACACAAAGAGGTAGAGGTGGTAGATTCCAGAGAGGCAGAGGTAGATCCTATAGAGAAGGTGGCAGATTTGATAATTATGTGCAAGATAAGGGTAAATCTGAATGGAAGAAGGATGAAAAAGGCAAGACCGAGTGAAAAGGTGGTGATTCTTACTGAGGAGCTATTGGTTCTTACCAAAGAAGAGGTAATTCTTATTCTAGAGGTGGATTCTGTGGTAATTGTTTTAGATGTGATAAATATGGGCATAGATCCTCTAAAAGTGGACAAGGTAACAAAAATGTTGTGATTCAAGGAGACACTAAGGATTCACCAAGTGGACCTGAGGCTGGAGAAAATCTGATAGTGAGAAGAACCTTATGTAATAAGGAAAGTGATGACGAATCTGTCATAAGGAGAAGTCTTTTCAAAACTAGATGTAAGATGGCTAGAAAATGTTGCAAGGTGATCATTGACAGTGGAAGTTCAACAAATTTGGCATCAGAAGAGTTGGTTACAAAGTTACAATTGCAGAGGCCAAAGCATCCTAAACCTTATCATGTTTCATGGATCAAGGATGAGTATAAGATATTAGTAAGTGAACAATGTATTGTGAAGTTCAAGATTGGACATTACTTTGATGAAGTTTTGTGTGATATAATCTCTATGGATTGTTGTCATATTTTGTTGGGTAGACCTTCGCAATATGATAGATATGTTACACATGATGGAAGATTAAATCAATATAGTCTTCGGGTAAATAGAAAAAATAAAATATTGCTTCCTTTGATTGAAAGTCTAGATGAGGTTAATTGTACTATTGTGAAAATTTACATGTTCAATGGGAAACAATTTGAAAAAGAAATGAAAAAGAACCAAGTTTGTTTTGCTATAATTCCTAGAGGACCGAGTTTTGGTAGCAATGATCGAGTAGAAGAAGATGATAATGACTGAGTGACAACAAAATTTGGTAATGACCAAGTGACAGAAGAAACTGGTAGAGGTTGAGTACTAGTAGAAATTAAAAAAATTGCTAAATGCATATAAAGAGATTTTTTGCAGAAGATATACCTAATGGTTTACCACCAGTAAGGAGTACAATTCATTTTATGGATTTGATTCCTAGAGCTAGTTTACCAAATAAAGCACCATATAGATTGACACTTACAGAGAATGAAGAACTTAACATATGAGTACATGAATTGTTGCAGAAAGGTTTGATCAGAAAAATTTTGAGTCTATGTGTTGCACCTGTTGTATTGGTACCTAAGAAGAATGGAGAATGGAGAATGTGTACTGATTCTAGAGCTATTAACAAGATCACATTGAAATATAGGTTTCTTAAATGGAGGATGGATGACATAATGGATTATCTGAGTGGATCAAAGTAATTTACCAAGATTGATTTAAAGAATGGCTGTCATTAGATCAGAATCAGAGAAGGTGGTGAATGAAAGACTTCTTTCAACACAAAAGATGGTTTGTATGAATGGTTGGTTATGCCTGTTTGTTTGACTAATGCACCTAGTACTTTCATGAGGATGATGAATGAATTTCTTAAGAGATTTTTGGGTAAGTTTGTGATTGTTTATTTGGATGATATTCTGATATTTAGTAAGACTAAGGAAGAACATCTTGAGCATGTTAGACAAGTATTGCAAAGATTGAAAGAAGAAAAGTTGATGATTAATCTAAAGAAGTGTTCTTTTATGCAAGAAGAGATTGTGTATTTGAGATTTTTGATATCAACTAATGGTTTGTAGATGGATCATGAGAAGGCTGAAGCAATTTTGGAATGGCCCACACCTAAGAATGTTGGTGAGGTAAGATCATTTGATGGTTTGGCTAGTTTTTCCAGAAATGTTATAAGGAATTTCAGTTGTATTTGTAATGTTATGACTGAGACAATGAGAGGAGATAAAAAGGAATTTAAGTGGACACATGGAGCTAATAAGAGTTTTGAGACTTTGAAACCAAAGGTTGTTATGTTTCCTGTATTAGCTTTGCCTGATTTCAATAAGGTATTTCAAGTTGAATGTGATGCAAGTGGTAGTGCAATAAAAGTTGTGTTGAGTCAAGAAGATAAACATGTTGCTTTCTTTAGTGAGAAGTTGAATGATGCTAAAAGGAAGTATTCTATGTATGATCAAAAGTTTTATGCTATTTTTCAAGCATTGAAGAAGTGGAGACATTATTTGATTCCTAAGGAGTTTATGTTGTATATTGATCATAAAGCTTTAAATTCCTTGGGAAACATAAGTTAAATCAAAGACACATGAAGTGGGTTGAGTATTTGCAGTGTTTCACATTTTCTATCAAGCATAAGATCGGAGTTACTAATAGAGTTTCTAATGCATTGAGTAGAAGATGTTCTTTATTGACTGAGATGAAGGTTGAAGTTCTTGATTTTGATGAAATAAAGAAGTTGTATGTGTGAGGCCTTGCCTCGACCCTCCGTAGCCCTAGTTGTTACTTTATCTTTTTGTTACTCACGACTCAAGATGGTTGAGACACTATCAGATACTTGAACATATCATATTATTTCATGTTGTGTGATGTTGTTTTCAGATATTGATGTCCGTCATTTAATGCTTTATGTATAAGTATGTGATGAATTAAGTAAAATGTAGGATTAACACATTGATTTTGGGAATCTTTATGATTAAGGATATAAGTAGGATGCAAGAAACCCTGATGTATGTATGTTTCAATTTATGTAAATTTCTGATACATATATATATGTACATGTAATTTTCGGGACTACTGATGTGTGCAATGAGTGTGCAGATATTTAGCCGAGAAACCCTATGGAGGAACATAACTGATCTCTTTGTGCTAATTTTGGAAACCTTGTTGTTCGTAATTCACGTATTGTTTTGTGAGATATATGTATGTATCTTCTTTGTTCAGTGAATGTTAATGTTCATAATTATGTTCTTTTAGTGTCGCTTGACACTAGTAAATTGTTTATGTGTTTCGGTGTGCTGTTTAGGGTTAGTTGTTTAACCTTTGGACGTTAGTTGGTTTAAGTTAGTGTCAGTTGCTAATTTAGGTTCTTAATCGAGTTTAGTCATCCTTAATCTGGTTTAGAGCTTAATCTGCATTTTTAGTGTTGTTAGATGGTCCTAATTATTTCTTAGCTTTTGGTTGGCTCTAAAACTATTCCTTAGGCTTCAAAAAATGAAATAATTATACCCAAGGGGTATGGGTATGGGTTAGGGGTCTTTTCCAACCCCTAAGCCCCTTTTGTTGACTTTTGAGGCCACTCAAAAATTCTCTTTTTGCCTTTGTGCGAAAATTGCAAGTGGTTGCCATGAGTTGTCTTACCCCACCTCCTTTTAGTGTCTAACCATAGTGTAGGTTGAGTTAGGAGTTTCTAAAATTGTAAGTGGGTGGGTGTAGTTATTGCTCCTTTTGGGTGGTTGAGTTGGAGGCTTATTTAGAGGCCTTCATTAGACTAGTTGAGGTTGTTACCCAATCTCTACATTTAGAGAGGAATGCTTAAAGGTTGAAGGAAGGAAAGGGATACTCTACTCAAACTTGTTCATTGCCATTACCTCTTGGTGAAGGTTGGAATTCTCTTGTCCCTTGTTCAGATTTCATTCTTGTTTCATGTTTATGCTACTTTGTTGTTGTTTCAATGTTTGTATGGTTGTGGGTATGTTGGGAAGATTTGAAAACCATGTTATTTTGGTTGTTTTCCTTTCTTGTTTATGTTTGAAATTTTGAGTTTTCCTTGCATGGGTGTTTTGGTATTACTCACCCTTGGAGAGGGCAGAAGTGACCAATTTTGGGAAAGGTTTGTTTAGTCGGACTCCAACCAGTGTAGAGTCTCTTCTCAGGATGAGAAGAGGGAAAAAGGGTAGGGTTTTATGGGCCCCTACCTGTCAGCACAAACCTTGTATGATTATGGTATGATTTTGGTATGTTGAAATGGAAGAACAAAAGTTCTTGGTATATAGCCCTGATTGGGCATCTGGTTGGTGTTGTGCTCCTGGTTGGAAGAATCCACCTTTCCCTAGTTTTGATTCATTGTAAATCTCTTTGTGAAAACCTTGTATGAATATGCATGTTTGAATTATTTCTTGGACATGCTTGTTGTCACCTGATCAAATTCTTTTCCCTCCTCGGTTCATAGAAATGTGTTGCAGAATTGGTTATGAATCCCTTGATGAGGGTCATGAAGAAAATTCAATTTAAGTGTTGTAATTTAGGATTGAAATCCTATGGAATTTGTAACTCAAAACTTTTTTGTAATGGCAACGATGTTGGGTTTTCTTCCTGGTTCTTTCCCGACTAAGCCTTTGAATCAGGTTAGCCAATAAAATAAGGGTTGAGTATAATTGCTTCTTATAAGATTTAATCATTATGTTCAGTTGTATGGATGCTCATAAAAATAGGATGAATAATAGATAAAGGAAAAATATTATGTTGTGAATGAAGGATCAGTTTCCTGATTATTGGAATTTAAAACAATTCTTGCATTATGGTTAAATTGGATAATTCAGATTTATGGTATATTTTAGTTGGTAGCTAGTCCTTATAGATTTGCTTTAAAAAAAAAAAAGAATACCAATATAACCTCCCTTGATTAATAGTTCAACTAAAAAAAAAAATTTATACTTAGAAAAATTTGTCACAAAAAAAAAAAATTCACTTTCCCTAGGAGCAAAATGCTCTCTAGATTTTGCATGTAGAAAGAATTTTAAATCCCTTGGTGCAACAGGGAATATTCCTCCAAATGCCCATTAAAGATCATTTGTTTTAAAATAAAACTCAACAACTAAATGCAACAAAATTCAATTTAAGTGTTGTAATTTAGGATTGAAATCCTATGGAATTTGTAACTCAAAACTTTTTTGTAATGGCAACGATGTTGGGTTTTCTTCCTGGTTCTTTCCCGGCTGAGCCTTTGAATCAGGTTAGCCAATAAAATAAGGGTTGAGTATAATTTCTTCTTATAAGATTTAATCATTATGTTCAGTTGTATGGATGCTCATAAAAATAGGATGAATAATAGATAAAGGAAAAATATTATGTTGTGAATGAAGGATCAGTTTCCTGATTATTGGAATTTAAAACAATTCTTGCATTATGGTTAAATTGGATAATTCAGATTTTTGGTATATTTTAGTTGGTAGCTAGTCCTTATAGATTTGCTTTAAAAAAAAAAAGAATACCAATATAACCTCCCTTGATTAATAGATCAACTAAAAAAAAAATTTATACTTAGAAAAATTTGTCACAAAAAAAAAAAAATTCACTTTCCCCAGAGCAAAATGCTCTCTGGATTTTGCATGTAGAAAGAATTTTAAATTCCTTGGTGCAACAGGGAATATTCCTCCAAATGCCCATTAAAGATCATTTGTTTTAAAATAAAACTCAACAAATAAATGCAACAAAATTAAATAAGACTATATTTTCCTTATTTCAAATATCCTAAAACTCTCACCAAATAAACTTTTTGACTTGATGAGTTACCTTTTTCCTCCACTCTAGGCGTAGTCATTCATGACTTGGAGTGCCTGAACCATGTTGATTTATACCCCATTAAAGCTTCCCCTTGCAAATTCTCCATCTATCATCCTTGGATCGTGTGACCTTTATTAGTCTGACATTTAGTCAAGTCAGCTTTTTAGTAAAGTGCTCCTCATTGGTTAGCGTTTAGCATTTGTGGAAGGGGAATTGAGGAAGGTTATTTTAAAACTTATTATCTTGCAGTTGTCTCCTCCACTTTCCTTACAAGCGCTCACCTTCTTCTGAGAGGTCATGCATTGGAGAGAGGACGGGGACCAAGTCTGCACTACGCAGACATTGGACAGCATGATGCCCATGTCCCATCCCATCTCCTTTTCAGCAAGGCGCTCACCTCAACCATGGATTGTATTTTTAAATAAGAAAGTTGTTCTTTTTGAAATCAAGTCTTGTGTCACGTCGTCACCTGCCAAGTCCTTTTTGTTTGGACGTTGCCTTAGGATGAGTGGAGGTTTGTATTCATTTTTACCTTGTTTTAACCTACCTTCTCCACTAATCACCTTGCAAGGTGGTCCTTGATTTGCTGACTTGCTCTCCCATGTACCTTGGTCAGGTCTAGTTGGGGTTGCGTTTTGCAGACTTTGGACCACGTGGGTAGTTTTGGGATTGCGCCCCAGGTTGGGGTAAGTGCTATACCACATGGGGTTAGGGATGGGGATTAGATGGGTAGGAAGGTTGGGATTAAGCTTAGTTATGTTATGTATGTTATTTTATTTTTGTTTTATTTTGTTGTTAGTTTTTAGTTTATTGTTACTTTCTTATAGGGTTGTTTAAAGTTGTATATAAAATAATTTAGTTTTAAAGTAAGTGTAGTTAGATAATAATTTAGTTAATTTAGATTTTGTATTAATTTAAGTAATTGATTAAATTAGTATGTTACAAAGTTGTATAGTTAGTATAGGTGTTAAGAGATTTTGTTAGTTAATTTAAATTTTAAGTTAGGTTAAATTTAGTATATTAAGTTTTAGTGTAAGTTGGATTAATTTCAATTGTAAGTTATCTTAGAATTAGCATTTTAGTTTTAATTTAGTATAATATTTAAGTTTTATGTTAGTTATTGTTTGTCATTTGTAAAAAAAAAAAAAAAAATTTAATAATCTTAGTTAATTGATTTATATGTCGTTTTAATGTTAATTGTTTTAAAGATTTACGTTAATTCATAAAGAGTTTTAGTTTAAAATTAGTTTAGTGTAATTGCTTATATTTTGTTAGTGTTAGTTAATAGATTAGTTTGGTTGATTATAGGAAGTATTAAATCTAGAAAGTTTCCTTAAATAATTTTTTAAAAAAATCAATAGTAGATATAACGTTAATTAAGGGATGGTTATAATAAGAAAACAATTAGTCTTAATTTACAATTATAAATGTAAGTTAGTTTTCGATTTCGATTTATTCAAATAGTTAGACATTATGGATATAATCGTTAATTTAGTTTTAAATTCTTTTAAATAATTTTTAAATGTATTTAGTTTTGGTATTGAAGTAAGTTTGAATTTTTGAGTATTAATTGGTTTTAGATTTAAGGTTATGGTCCTTTTTAAAATAAGTTTTAATGTCGACGCTATTTTCTTAGTTGTTCATTAAATTAATTTTGTAGTCATCCACATCTCTATTTAAATAACTTTTACTGTAATGTTGTATAAGAAATGTAAGAACATAAGTTTATCGATATCAATCTTGTAACAAAAGTTTTCAAAATCTTAACGATGTAATCATCCTCATATTTATAATCTTAAAACGTAATGTAGAGAAACTGTACTAAAACTTTTATCAATCATTTCCAACTTAGGGCATGGGTAATTATTGTTTCTTATCAAAAAAATTTATTATGTGTTTTTGCCCTCGCAATTTGGGCATGACAGTATCAGACCGATCCTGATTTTTTTGAGGTGTGGAGAGAGTGTAGAGCACCAAATCTAATAGATCACATAAGTAAGTATGATGAATATTTCATTCAAGAAGGTATGTTGTTCAAAGGAATTCAGTTGTGTATCCCTAAAAGTTCTATGAGAGTTAATTTGATTAAAGAAAAGCATAGTGGCAGATTGGCTAGACATTTTGGAATTGATAAGACATTAAGTTTGTTGAAGGAGAAATATTACTGGCCATAGATGTATAAGGATGTTCATAAATTTGTAAAGAGTTGTGAAGTTTGTCAAGTTGAAAAAGGAGTAAGTCAGAATACTAGTTTGTACATACCTATAGATTTCTATTCCTAAGAAACCTTGGAGTGACATTAGTATGGATTTTGTTCTTGGATTGCCTAAAATAATGAAGAGATATGATTCTATATTTGTTGTTGTGGATAGATTTTTGAAGATGGCTCATTTCATACCATGTAAGAAGACATTAGATGTTGAGCATGTTGTTGAACTTTTCTTTAAAGAGATTGCAAGCTTACATGGATTACTAAGAAGCATTATTTCTAACAGAGAGTAAGTGTGTTGGTTATTTTTGGAAAGCTTTGTGGAAGAAGATGGGTACTGAGTTAAAATTTAGTTCTACATTCCATCCACAAATAGATGGATAGACAAAGGTTGTGAATAGAATCTTGGGTAATTTGCTGAGATCTTTAGTTGGAGATAAACCAAGTAATTGGGAGATGGTATTGGCACAAACTAAGTTTGAATATAATAATTTTGCGAATAGGAGTATAGGGAAAACACCTTTTGAGATTGTTATAGGAATGCAACCTAGAGGAGTATCAGATTTGTGGGATGTTGTTGATGAAAAAAGAGAAGTGTTGTAGGGGAAGAATTCACTGATTTTATGGAGTCTTTGCATAAGGAAGTAAAATTGAGTATGAAACAAAGTAATTAAAAGCATAAGGAGACTGCTGATAAGTCTAGAAGACATCATGTTTTTGAAGTTGTTGATGAGGTGATGGTTCATTTGAAAAAAGGAAGATTTCTTGTTGGAACATACAGTAATTTGAAGATGAAGAAGCTTGCACCTTATAATATCTTGAGGAAGTTTGACAGTGGTAATGCTTATGAAGTTGAGTTACCTAATGACATGGATATATCTCCTATATTCAATGTTGCTAGGTGTGCCTTTGGCCTTGGTTGTTCTCATCTCCTCCCTATGTCACTATAAGTTGCACACAATATTCAAGAGTTCACTAAATTTATATTTCTCTAAAGGTGGTGCATAAAGGTCATATTTTATGGTCAGTCAATTTTCAAAATTTAAAATATTTAAAATAGACAATTTATAAAGATAGGTGGTAAATATATTACATATTTAGATCTAGTTAACAATACTTTTAAAATAATATAGATCATACATTTTTTTATGTCTAATATATTTAAAATGATGTATTTAATATAATGTCTTATCTTAAATATGTATGAAGTTACAATCTATTAAAGATGACTATTATACAAATATATATAATTTTGTAAGGAAAAAATACATTATTGAATTTACCATTAAACAAACTTCAATATTTGATCTTTTAATGAACATAGAACATCTTCAAGTTACATTTATCCAAAAAATAGTATTTTCACCATGAGTCTATCACTAATCATGTTATCAAAATAATATAAACAAGTGTCACTTAGTGGCTAAGTACTTGCTTCTTTAGTTATAGTAGAAACTAAAGTAGGGGTAATAAAACTACTATATTTTTTATAATTATTGTAAGATTAATTTTTTTAAAAATAAAATAAAATATTAAAAGCAATATGAGTTCCTTCGAATGATAATATATATTTTAATTAATAAATAAACCACATAATTATAATTATTTGTTTTTGTATAATTTTTTTATATATTAATAATAGTGAAACCAAAAAGAGAGAAATACACAATACAAAGATACCTCAAAAGGCAAGGCCTCACACTGAGCATATAACATACCACCAAAGTTCACATAAAATTAGCTACTACAAAGTTCTAAATACATCACAAGAAGAGAAGATACGATAAAGAACAATAGAAGAAGGCAAAGCTAGTTCATCAAGTGTGAGTATGACTGAGCCCATGTAGTCCACTTTTCGGGCCTTCCATCAAAAAAATACCCTTTCTGTCCCGAATATGATCAAGCATAAGAATCTTATCAGAAGCCTTCTTATTCTTTTTTTAATTTCCTGGTTAAGCTTCTTGACCATAGCTTCAAAGGCATCAAGGTTGTCAATGGTCATGCTCCACTCATATCTATTCTTTATCTCAAATGTAAACGTTGTCGAATGGCCAACTTTAAGGAATCTTTTGAGCTTCTCATGATCTATCATCAAGGTGACCATAACTTGTGAAGAGATTTTAAAATAAGTGAGTCTTCGAAAGGACTCAATAAGGATTCTGACATTATTTTGATACATGTCTTCATTTCTGATTTTCCAAATCTGCCATTATAATAAATAGTTCTAATTTTAATTATAAACATTTGAACTATTATAACTTATAAACTATAATTAATTTAAATATTTATTTTAATTCAATTTTTATTATTTCTTAATCTTCATTTTATTTTGTTGGTATAATTTTTAATTAAATATGATTAATAAAATTTAGAGGTAGGATAAATGGAATGACACCCTACAAAAGTGACAAGAATAATGTCAAATGAAAATAAATTTGATATCAACTATTATAACTTATAAACTATAATTAATTTAAATGCTTATTTTAATTTAATTTGTATTTTTTCTTAATCTTCATTTTATTTCGTTAGTATTTTTTTTTTTTAGAGGTAGGATAAATAGAATGACATCCTACAAAAGTGGCAAGAATAATGTCAAATGTAAATAAAATTGTTATGTCCCAAAAAGAATTATATAAGAGGTAAGCCAATAACATTAGCAATAAATAATTTTTATAATTACAAAACTTAAAATATTTGCATTTATACGAAATATATTAAAAAATAATAAATTCTAATTAGATAATACAATTTTTTTTAATCTTACAAAAATAAAACTTATTATGATAGTACTTAGCCTTATGCCAAGAACTAATAAAATGAAATTATAATCAAACAAGCTTTCAATTAATCAAAGGTTTGAATGATTGGTTTTTGGATCTATCAAGTCCATGCATCACTTCTTCTATTCAATATGCGTCAATCATAAAAATCTATCCAATTAAATGAAAGTATTGATATTAACAAAAATAATAATTTTATGACATGATTAATAATACATCATTTTCACTACTATATTATTCTCTGTATGTAATAGTCAACTTGTTGTACTATTCAAAGCTTGTACTTGCTTCTCTTAGTTGTAACTCAACATAATAATTTTGTAATAACTATAAATGTTAAATATATTTTTACAACACACATCAATGTATATTGTTATGATTGATTGAAATTTCTATTAACATATGGAGATGAATTCGATATTTCATTGAGTAAGTCTCATGTGCCATTATATTAATTTTTCCTCTTGTTAATTGCCAAGAATATTAGGTAAGGAATGCATGTCATCTTGCATGATACTTGGCTATTGCCAGCTTTTAGAAGGCATAAAACAAAATCCAATAAGATTTTTTTTTAAAATTAAAATATTTTAAGTCAAATGCATAGAAGTGAACACCATGGATAGGTTGGGATTTCTTAGAGAATGGTTTTCCATGTTGTGTTACATGTTCTCCAGTTGTTGTAGGGGTGAACAGTTTGTGGATGCCATAGGAGGCCAACATCACCAACCTCAATGATCTCAAAAGGGCTCCTCCTCTGCTCACTAGGTTTTCCTCAATTGCTTAATACAAGGAAAATGATTAGGCTAAACTGCAAACATGAACTATGTTGTAGGAAGATGTTTTAGAGGATAATGTGGTGGTCATAGAAGATTGTCAAAATTTTGAATTCAACATTAAAAAAAAAGCATGTAACTTTGTGACTACAATTTGGCATAGATCATTTAATTTATTATTAGTAATGTTAAAAGTCTTTAATATTTGATTCTCCCATTTGTAATTGTTTGATTTGTTATAGGTTTTTTACATGTTAATATTTGATTTTTTATATTTATACAAAAAACCATTCAAATATTGCAACAATTCATCAGAACACTAGGAGGCACTATACTCAGTACTTTATTGAATTAATGGTGATGCATGTGAACATCATGGTGGGAATATTCCTCGAGCTTATAAAAATTTTAATAAAACACATCCAATTGTGTGCCAGTTGTGATGGCTAAGAAAGAACTCAAGTGGTCAATGAAATGAGGCTTTATGGTAGAGTCAAATGTTCAAACCATACCAATCCTATTAGCTATACACTTACACTTTGCCCTGGTGCAAGCACTAGTTTAATAAAAATATAAACTAAAGTGTACAAAAAATTGTTTGATTTCACTTTAGAGGATAAACTAACGAAAGATTTAACATTTGCATGAGTGCACACATTGGTAGCTATGTATGTGGCATGTAGTAGCATCCAACCTAAACAAAATTTGTGGCAAGATAACCGCTGCCTCCATGCCATATCAGAGCATCAATCAAAATGACAATTATTTGTTTTTAATAATTAAATTAAAAAATTAGTCTAATATTATTTTGTAAATTTAATTTTTATTGCTAACAATCACACCTTTGTGCCTAATAGGTACACTAAATAAGTATGGATGATCAATTTAATGGGATTAAATTGTTTGACAGGTATAGATAGTCAAGTCATTAGAAGAAAATTTTAGTGTAAAGGAATAATGGTCAATGAGTTGGTGAAATAATGCAAACATCTATTATTCATTAGGATGGTGAAATTTTCTTTCTTGCGGGGTTAGTTGGATCAAAGATGCATATTTTCAGATAGCTGACCAAGATGTTCTCAAAGAATATGCTATGTTTTGGGGATGGGGGTATCCCTCTCTTTTAACCCATGATCTGATTGACCATATAGGACCTTGTTTCAACCCTTTTGGGCTTTTGAGTGCAACCTCTATGTTATTTTTCCCATCTTGCTCCTGATTTCTTTATGTTAGGCTCAGGCTGGCCCTTGTTTGCTGATATGTTGAATATTTTTTTGCAACATCCCATCTACCTTGGGTTTCAGATCCTTCTCAAAATATGGTTTTAATGGGTTTCAGGGCCCCCAAAACATGTCTTTCTAATATAAATCAACAACTAATTCGTCAAACTCCAAGCATCTATCATTTTAAAATAAACATGGATTAAGACACTTTCAAATGTGTATTATATGATAATGAACAAAACTTGGGTATAAATGTGGATCTTTAAATTAAAATTAGGAAAAGCCAAAAAGTTATCTCCATCAAGGTCACTAGCCCTTTTAGCAATCTTAGTGTATAATCATCAAGAAATGGATGACCAATACCCTTGTAAAAATAATCGCACACACCATGTTGGTGTCCCACTTGATTGTCATCTAATAAGATAACCTAACCTTTGACATTACTTTTAAGTATCAATCAAGACAAAGGATGCTCTTTCTTATACTCTAAAAAATCAAGATAGTGAATCTCTATCTTACTTTAAAAAATAATATACCTATTCAATATTACCATTTCCAACCTTGTGTTATTCATTGTAGTGGTAATTTGTAAAAAAATTCACCTGGATTTTGCATGCTTTCATGCTATGCATATCCTCCAATCATGACGTTCCTTGAAACCACTTTTATGTCCTTCAAACTATGGAATGCAACAGACTCCTTGAAAACTAGAAGGGAAACTATGAAATTGTAGAAGATTTTAACCATGTGTCCTATAATCATAAGTAGACTGACAAATGGTTTTTCAATTCTAACCACTAATTAAAATTCATGTTCGAGACACATCTCAAGTATGAATCCATGCAAGATTTTAAAACAACTATTGTGACTACAAAGATGGATAAGATGAACAACACTAGTATCATGTAGCATATTTGTAAACAAGTGATGGTCAATCATGGTTATCACAATTTTTTATGAGGTGGAGTCTATGTTGATTCTTGGAAGGCTCTTAGTGGTTTGAGCATTGCAAACCAATTACAAGAATGACATCATGTTCTCTTACAAAGATAATCATAAAAAAATACAAGATTTTCTATAGTTGTAGGACATCATGTTATTGAGGATCATTATATTCTTGGTTGATGTTTCAAGATTGGATTTCTTGGAGATACATCTAGATCTAAATTCTTTTGTGAGATGTGGGGATGATTTGAGGTCCCCTAATATGTTATCGTGAATTGGGCTAATTTGTGCTTTTATGCGGTTGATTAGGTTGGCACTAGTACATTTAACCCTAAATTTTGACCTTAAATTTTGACCACAAATATAAATTGCTTGAAACTTTTGTTTTTTTTCTTAATAGCATGCCCGTGCTGGTTGCAATTATAACCAATGATTTCTATTTTGTGTTGGTCTCAATTGTGACCAACACAGAAACATAAAGATATTAAAAAAAAGCACCAAATGTCAGTTGAGCTACATTTCACTTTTGAGCATTTCGATAAACATGGTCAGTTGAGAATTTCACTTGAGGATTTCTCTCTCTCTCACTAAGGAACTTCTAGTGGGTATAATCGAGTTATAGTCACTACCATTGAATGAGATGGAGTTTGGTTAACGATAAGAGAATGTTTATATGCTTTCAAGTTCTGAGGTTGCATGTACTACTGGTGTCATCTTCTTCTACATTTCATACAACGGGACTATACTTTGATGTGGGATTTGTGAAGTGGCTTCATTGTTACGCTGGTGATTCAAAACCTTTCTATGTTGTTTCAGGTATTGAAGCCAAAGGGTATTATATCAAAGTGGAGTTGTGGAAGCAATTAGTGTTCTACTTATGGTTGGTATGGGCACATTTAGGTTACAATTTTTAAGGGTTTAATTTATATTTCTTATCAAGGTGACAGTTGAGGATGAGGTTTTAACACGTTTATGAGTTTAATTTTTGTTCCCTAGGTTTTAACATACTATCAAATTTGATTTGTCTTTCCATTTTAACCCCCATGTTGTTATGAAGACATTATTAATTACACTAAGAAGCTACATTTCAAATTTCTAGTGTAGCATTTTGGAGCATTTCAAATTTCTTATGTAGCCCTAAACTTGAACTACCAGGAGTATTTTGAGCATACATTGCAGCATTTCGAGCATACATTACAACATTTCAAGAATACATTGCAACACTCCCACTATTAAATGTATTCAATCATTGCAAAAGCCCTAATTTGATACTTGCTAACATATAAATGAAATTTGGACCTGAACAAAACAAAATTACCTTTGTTTAAGAAAAATTTAAACCCTCGTTTGAAGATTCGATAAAGAGTTGAAAAATAGGTGAATAGGTGAGTTGAAAAATAGCAAAACTTTTTCTATTTTGCAAGGATGGGAATGGGTAGTTTGCTAAACAATGAAATTTGAAAAATAATTTAACTATATACATTGTTCTTTTCATCTTTGATTTGGGGAAGACTTCTCTGATGATACCTTTTTGTTTAAACAATCATTGACTAGGGGAAGGTGTAGTTTGAGGAAGCCCTAGTTATGAGGGCCTAAATAGGAGGGTTTTTAAGTTGAGGTACCATACTAATAGTGCGATATGTAAAATAGGGGGCAAAAATCATAGCTCTAAAGGTGAGGTACCATAGTAATAGTGTGATAGTTAAAATGGGTTGTACTACTACATTGAATTTTGTGTAGCAGATTGTCTATCTTCTATAGGTCAAAATCTATAATTGGAATGCTATTCTATCTTTCCATACTCCCAACACATCCAAACCTGATCAACGAACTCATTTGAAACAAACTTTATCATTTACTTTAGATTGAGAGTAACATCCAACCTTTCACCAAAGTCTATTTGCTATGTACTAACTAAATCTAAAGCTATCAAATTATCAACTTGTGTTTCTGTAGAGCACTCCAACTCCTCAAATGAACTTGCAAAAGTTGTGGCAATTGATAGGAATAACACTAGCCCTGCAACTTCCTACAATATTCACATTAAACATTAGAAAAGAGAGTAACTATAAAGGAATAGGGTACTCTTACAAGTGAACTGTCTATATCATTAATTGCATCTTATATTTAGTACTATCATTTTGGAAGTCTTGCACTAAAATAAATGTAGCATTTTTCATAACTGTACTGTTGCTTGATGAACTATTTAACTGTTGACAGTTTAGACTTCATTATTCTATCATGGACCATAATAGCACTATTGACTGGTGGAAGACTACAACATATACTTCACTTGAACTATTTGACTCTATAAATTAATTATCTTAGCAAATTTTAAATCTCAAATTTTATGCTAACTTTATGATTTTAGCAAATTATATCTTATTTGGGAGTTTCATTGATAGATATGCACTTGTGATCTTGTTTTTCAAATTATGAGTAAACATTATGGTTACCTTTTGTTTTTTATCTATTTTTGAGTAGATGATCTTATTCAGGGTGATCTTATGCTTGATAATGGTATACTAAGAATTATATTTGTTAGATTCAGAAAAGATGTAAATTTATATTCTAGTGTTGATGTTAATCTTGATACATTTTTTCTTTACAATAGGATATTGTTGAATATGCTACATGGTTTTGAATGAGCATGTCAATTCCTGTAAGTTTCGAACTTTGAATAAAACATTTGCACCTAACAGTGTGGGCATATTTTATAACTCAAAACAGGTTGTGGCATAACTAAATAACTAGATTAAGAAATGAAAATAGAAAGTAAGTCATGGATAATAATGCAAAGTAAATTTGAACTGACTAGGAGACATATTCAAGTGTTTATGCATTGTTGACACACAAGAGCCCAGTATATATATTTGATATGTGAAGATTGTGCACATACAGTATTCCGTACAAAAGTCACTCTCAGTGGAATATTAGCATTTCACGGAGCAAAACATGGAAAAGGTGTAAATGGTCGTTAGGGGAGACATTTAGGTTTAACGAAGGGCACGATTGGTTACAGTGCTCAAATTGTATTTGTGCCAAACATATTCTCATTCCCTTAAAACTTATGCACCTTACACAATATAAAACACATGTCTAAGAGTCCCAAGTCAACATATAATAATAATAATATCTTCCTCTAGTAAAATGATGTCTATTAATTTAATAGATCCATTCTTATTCTCATTTATTGAAAAAGTTAGGAAAATAAAATACAAACTTTAATACAAAGTCTAACTTCTATGGACAATAAGGACTATTATCTTATTTCACCAGGTAAACTTCCCTATTGTAAGAACTATTGTAAAAACATATGTAATATTTTTCCAAATATCCACTTTCTATAACATTACTTTTCAATTGTTTATCATCTCAAACAAAATGTGATAACACACCTATGTACTTCATTCTCATATGAAATCTCAAATTCTTTACTGGACATATATGAAACTCTAGTTAGCACAGATAACTTTACCAGCACCTTGACTTAACCCACATTTGAATACAATCTCTAGAACCAAATAGCCTCGTTCTAGATATGATTTATTTGTCATTTACTTCAAAGCTTCTATAATGACAAGTGACTATAACATGTTACTTAGATTAGTACATATAGAAATATTTGCGTCTTAATTTTTTAAATTAAATATAATTTAAATTCTAATATACATGAATAATTTAAAATATTTTAAATTTTAAAATGATGTTAATAAGCATACTTAGATGTGAATAGAAAAAAATCAAATCTTCTGCCCTAATATCTCATCTCCCAATCCTTTGCCACACCAAATTTGTACTCGCGAGCACAAACACGGAGACTGCCAAAACAAATGCAAGAAAGACAAGGGACCTTCCCATGACTGGCCTCTCCTCTTCTCTCCTCTCACAAACTCTCCCGCTATGAGACAACTCCTCCCCTGCCTTCCCTTCCTCTCTTTCTCATCCTCTGCACTCCTGCCGGCAACGACTATCCAGGCAGGAGGATCGACTGCTTGGATCGCCGAGCTCCACGACCATCGTGCTTATTCCTGCCACGCCGTAGCCCTCCACTAACAGTCGTGTGAGCATATGAAATGGAAGCCCAACTTGGTCTAGGCTGATTAGTAGGTGTAGGTTAGGAAGGGTTAAGGAGTAGTTAGTAACCATTAGTTAGAAAATTAATAAGTTGTGATAATGGTTAGTACTTTATTGTTAATTTAGTTTGGTATTTGGTAAATTAAGTTTACTATAGTATTGATTCAGTTTAGTATATTATTGATTTAGTATACTTAGAGATTTTATTATAGTTAGTAATGAGTAGTTAGGACTTAGTTGATAGCACGTTTAGATGGTTAGATTTGGAGTAATATTATATGATTTAATTTTTTTAAATTTGATTAGAATTTTAAACTATTATATAAATATCAAGTTATCCTAGTCGATTTTGGCTTTAATGGTTAAGTATAGGAACCAAGAATGTGTAGTTAGGATATTAATGATATGAATTAAGATTTTTACCCATGGTAGAATATTATTGAATATATATATATATTTGCTAGGAGATTTATTTTAGCAATGTTCATGGACTTAAAAATGGGTTTTAGTTATAGAAGGGGTCATGTGTTAGAGTTGAATAGTGCTAGGAGAAGGAAGATGTTTTTTGTGGTTTCAAGTTGTATAATGTAAATTATTAATTGATAACTTGATAAGATGAGTCGGATTCTATTAAAGATCAATTGTAAGTCATAAGTAGATTTGGGTTAGATATTTAATGTTTTAAATTAGTTCTAAATATGTTATGATGATAACCGAAATTAAGTATTAGTATGTTATGATGGATTAACCTTGAGATGTCGAATTTGACTCTCCTAAAGATTAACCTAGTATAATGAAATGAATATTAGGTATCATATCAACCTAATGGAACTTACGTTATTGATCAAATAAAATGTTCTACATAATGAAATGTAATTAAGGTTGGCTTAACTATTAAATATGTTAAAATTTTGGATGTGCCAATAATGTGGTGTTCTTCCAAAAACAAATCAGAAAGTGAAACATATCAATCAAACCTTATGAAAACTAAACCTTGTGACTTGAAGACTATCATTATCATGTTATCATCTTTCCATAACTTATTCAATATAATCATCTAATTCTTATATCCCGACCTAGGTGTTCCTGTAGTACTGGAACCTAAGGTTTCAAACCCATGCAATAGGATGGAATACTGACTCTGCAGTCTTATGTGATATAATTTGGAATCTTGTTCTTACCCAACAGTGCTACTGAAGTTTGCATTCCATATATCTGGCTGCTGGAGGTGGAGTGCACATTCCAAAATATAACATTTCCCCTAGGGGACTCTTTGATTTCCATAAGGGTAGGCTTTTCATGCTCTAGAGCTAAACTCCATATAGCCATTGTTTGAGCTTTGTATCATGACCCTCTTAGTTCTCCAAGCTAATTTTCATCTTCAAAGGAGATTGATTTGTCTTGTCTCCTCATCTGGTCTAGTAGAAAAGAGGAACTGATATCCCATCTTGGGAAGATAATCATACCACTCCTTTGTATTAGGTCTTTGGCTTCTTCCACAGTGAGGGTTTCATTGACAGGGTTAATTTATTTTGTATTTATTGAAACATTTGTATTAATAGTATTTATTCAAAATAACACTTGTATTTATTGAAATAACATTTGTATTTATTGAAATAATAAATTTATTGTATAGTTTCAAAAAAGTATAGAATGTTTAATAAAAATAAAAATAAAGATTATTATTTTTTGATTAAAATGAATTGTTAATAACTTATTTTTTTTATATTTAATACTATTTAATAAAACAGTACATTCAAATTTAATTTTTTATCTTATTAAAAAGAAATCATTTTTAATACTTTATTATAAATTTTGCTAGCTAAATAAATCAATAATTTTGTTTAATACTAGCAAAATTTATAATAAAGTATTTTTACATATCTTTTATTTCATATAAAAAATTTATAAATTTTTGAAAAAATGAACTCAAATCTATTAATATTCAAGTTGGTTGAAGTTGCAACATTTTTTTGGAAGATTTTTTTTTAAATCAAGACTATATTAAGTTATATAATTTTTATTTAATAGTGACTAAATTATTTACATAACTTAATATATTCACCATCTCATAAAGGACAAAACAATGGAAATGCCATGTTCAAGAAGGTAAAAATTACAACAATGAAGCACCTTTAATGTTTGTAGAATTTACATAATTTTTTTATTATATCTTTATTTGTTAAATTTTTAGATTTGTTTCAATCAAAATTTTTATCTATCACAATTATTTCAATTAAATTAATACTAATTATATATTTCACAAATAAATAGATAAGAATAATTTTTAATTAAACTTTTTAATATTATCTATATAATTTAATAAATACACCATTTAAAACTTTTTTTAAAAAATTAAAATACATAAAAGTTTACACATAAAAATGAAAATAATTACTTCTTAATTATATATATGATTATTAATTAAAATATTTGAACCATTCCAAAATAAATTTAAAATTTAGAAAATGAAAAAAAAAAAAATCTTTTAGTGTAATTGAAAAATGATTAGATAAATTTTTAATACTTTATTATAAATTTTGCTAGTATTAAACAAAATTATTGATTTATTTAGCTAGCAAAATTTATAATAAAGTATTAAAAACGTTTTCTTTTTAACAAGATTAAAAAAAATAAAAATTGAATGTACTGTTTTATTAAATAGTATTAAATATAAAAAATAATAAGTTCTTGGTAACTTGCGAGGTCTTGGTAACAATGCAATGGTAACTTGCGAGCCTCTCATGTGGGAGGTCTTGGGTTTGAATCTGCCTTCGCTTAACATATAATAATAATTAATTCCAACAAATAATAATAATTAATCTCTAGGCTTCGGCTGTTTATCGATAAAAAAAAAAATTTAAGATATTTAAAATAAATAATAATAATAATCTTTATTTTTATTTTTATTAAACATTCTATATTTTTTTGAAACTATACAATAAATTTATTATTTCAGTAAATACAAATGTTATTTCAATAAATACAAGTGTTATTTTGAATAAATACGATTAATACAAATGTTTCAATAAATACAAAATAAATTAACCCTGTCAGTGAAACCCTCATTGTGGAAGAAGCCAGAGACCTAATACAAAGGAGTGGTATGATTGTCTTCCCAAGATGGGATATCAGTTCCTCTTTCTACTAGACCAGATGAGGAGACAAGACAGATCAATCTCCTTTGAAGATGAAAATTAGCTTGGAGAACTAAGAGGGTCAGGATACAACACTAATGTTCAAACAATGGCTATATGGAGTTTAGCTATAGAGCATCAAAAGCCTACCCTTATGGAAATCAAAGAGTCCACTAGGGGAAATGTTATATTTTGGAATGCGCACTCCACCTCTAGCAGCCAAATATATGGAATGCAAACTTCAATAGCACTGTTGGGTAAGAACAAGATTCCAAATTATATCACATAAGACTGCAGAGTCAGTATTCCATCCTATTGCATGGGTTTGAAACCCTAGGTTCCAGTACTACAGGAACACCTAGGTCAGGATATAAGAATTAGATGATTATATTGAATAAGTTATGGAAAGATGATAACATGATAATGATAGTCTTCAAGTCACAAGGTTTAGTTTTCATAAGGTTTGATTGATATGTTTCACTTTCTGACTTGTTTTTGGAAGAATGCCACATTATTGGCACATCCAGAATTTTAACATATTTAATGATTAAGCCAACCTTAATTACATTTCATTATGTACAACATTTTATTTGATCAATAACGTAAGTTCCATTAGGTTGATATGATACCTAATATTCATTTCATTATACTAGGTTAATCTTTAGGAGAGTCAAATTCGGCATCTCAAGGTTAATCCATCATAACATACTAATACTTAATTTCAGTTATCATCATAACCTATTTAGAACTAATTTAAAACATTAAATATCTAACCCAAATCTACTTACGACTTACAATTGATCTTTAATAGAACCCGACTCATCTTATCAAGTTATCAATTAATAATTTACATTATACAACTTGAAACCACAAAAAACATCTTCCTTCTCCTAGCACTATTCAACTCTAACACATGACCCCTTCTATAACTAAAACCCATTATTAAGTCCATGAAGATTGCTAAAATAAATCCCCTAGCAAAATTATATATATATTCAATAATATTCTACCATGGGTAAAAATCTTAAATCATATCATTAATATCCTAACTACATATTCTTGGTTCCTATACTTAACCATTAAAGACAAAATCGACTGGGATAACTTGATATTTATAAAATAGTTTAAAATTCTAATCAAATTAAAAATATTAAATCATATAATATTACTCCAAATCTAACCATCTAAACACTATCAACTAAGTCCTAACTACTCATTACTAACTATAATAAAATCTCTAAGTATATACACCTTACTAACATTAGTAAATCCCAAACATATACTAACTAAATCAATAATATACTAAACTGAATCAATACTATAGTAAACTTAATTTACCAAATACCAAACTAAATTAACAATAAAGTACTAACCATTATCACAACTTATTAATTTTCTAACTAATGGTTACTAACTACCCCTTAACCCTTCCTAACCTACACCTACTAATCAGCCTAGACCAAGTTGGGCTTCCATTTCACATACTCACGTGACTGTCAGTGGAGGGCTACGACATGGCAGGAATGAGCACGACGGTCGAGGAGCTCGGCGATCCAGGCAGTCAATCCTCCTGCCTGGATAGCCGTTGCCCACTCCTGCCATCATTATTAACCATTCATTTCAGGAGCGGCTAAGCACAACTATTAAAATTGAAAGTTTCAATTTCATACATTTTCCCTTCTCTATCCTGTTCCAATATTCCAAGTTATGTTTGTGGAAGGAGCCCCACATGAAATATTCAAAGAGTGTGAAACGACGACTGTAAGTTCCTGTTGGCATTTATAATATGTGTACCATTTCAAATGCCCATAGCTATTCATTTTCTGTCGTCCTTTGAACTTATTCATTATTTTCTCTTCTTTAATTATTGAGGCCAATAGTCATAGTCATGGCCTTAACAATAATGTTCACAATTGTCAGCAAGTATTTTCTGCTCAACTTCCCTTGTATTTCTTCTTATTTTCTGCTCAACTTTCCTCGTGTTTCCTCTCATCCCAAAAGATACCAAGCTTTCGAGGATTGGCTTGGAGGCAACGACTAAAGGGTAAACTATTTTGTTTACCCTACCTATGCCGATGGCTAGTCCTCCTGCCATGCCCGTACACACCCTGTCGTTCTTAACAGCAATAAGAGTGTACTGTGATGTAGGGAAGGACTGTACATTAATGCATTACAAGCTTCTATCGGACAAAAGAGAAAGTTAGGGCACCGGCTACCGTGTTGTTTGCATTTTCGTCCATCTCCAACGCCTCTGACACTTTTGTCCTTCGTCCTTCTGTTTCATCGAGAATTGTGCGTTGTTTCCAGAACTTCTGTATTCTCAATTGTTTTATATATATTTTTATTGTATAAATTTAGTTTTGATTTAAGATTATTTTTAATTGTTTTATATATATTTTTATTATATAAGTTTAGTTTTGATTTAAGATTATTTTTATTGTATAAGTTTAATGTTTTGATTTAAGATTTAAAGAAAAGTATTGTATTTTAATAAATTGTTAATGGGTTTAAAATATTTATATAGTATGTAAATAATAATATTATTTTTATATTGAACTATTGTAATAGATAATTATTATTAGTAAATATTAAATTATTATATTTATTTATGATTTTATTTATTAACTTTTTAATATGTGTTTAATTTAAATAAATTTTTAATGATAGTTATTCATATATCTTATTAATAATATGTATCTAATTTAAATAAATTTTGTATCAGTTGTTGGACCTAATTGCCTTTAAGGTGGTCTGCAAAATGTTGCATTAGAATTCTATGTTTATAAATATTAATATGGTATAATGTATGAATGTATATAAAGAGTATTGCTAATATGAAATAAAGAGTTTAAAATAGGATTGTAAAATCAAGCCCTAATTAAATATAAAAAAATAAAATAATGAATTAGAAAATAAATTAGAGTTAGGATAATCAAATCTTTAGAATTGTTGATTTGTGTAAAAATAAGAACATTTATGACAAATAGTTAATCTAATTTCTAAACGATTAATCTATAATTTTTCATAACATAAATAAGAACAAATTACTTATCTATTAATCATCTAAATTAATCATTTGTTCTTATTTATGTTATAAAAAATTATAGGTTAATCGTTTAGAAATCAGATTAATTATTTGTCATATTTTTTCAACTCAATTTTAAGATTAGACTTAGGATAATCAAATCTTTCAAATCTTTAGAATTGTTGATTTGTGTAAAAAACAAATATGACAAATAATTAATCTAATTTCTAAACGATTAACGTATAATTTTTCATAACATAAATAAGAACAAATAACTAATTTAGATGATTAATAGATAACTAATTTGTTCTTATTTATGTTATGAAAAATTATAGGTTAATCGTTTAGAAATTAGATTAATTATTTGTCATAAATGTTCTTATCTTTTACACAAATCAACAATTCTAAAGATTTGATTATCCTAACTCTAATTTATTTTCTAACTCATTATTTTATTTTTTAATATTTAACTAGGGCTGGATTTTACAATCCTATTTTAAACTCTTTATTTCATATTAGCAATACTCTTTATATACATTAATACATTATACTATATTAATATTTATAAACATAGAATTTTAATGCAACATTTTCCAAACCACCTTAAAGGCAATTAGGGTCCAACAAGTGATACACTACTTATATATATATATATATATATATATATATATATATATATATATATATATATATATATATATAAGCCGAGAGATATCCTTATTTATCCTCTTTGTCTACCTCAAAGTTAACTTACCATCTCTTCCTCATATTTATCCTCTTTCTCCATCTCATATGTCTCCCATCTCCTTGATATCTCCCATGACCCCCATAAATAGTTAGTAGTGATAAATTATTTTTAAAAAATTCAATTTTAAAAAATTTAATAAATAATAAGTAAATATTATAAATATTAAGAATGATTCATTTAAAATTGAAACACTTGGTTGGTGACGTTGCTACCGAGTTTCGAATCTCATTCCAATGTGGCCAAAGATTTGAACTTTTAAAATGTTAAACAGATTAAAATTAAATATTTATAAATTGAAAAGAATTTTAAAAATCTAATAATTATACTAATTATTTTACTTTATCTATCATTTGTAAAGTGAATAATGATATAATTTTATTTTCTTTAAATTCTTTATTATTTAAAATAATTATAATAATTTTATTTTTTACAATTATTGAATTGCCATTTGAATTTCTTTTTAAAATTAACTTAGAATCTCTAGTTTCGAGTGTCAGAATATATTGCTATATTAAAAGTGAAATAGAATACTTGTCGTCTCTACAAAGAACCTGCACAAATTTTGTGTTCTTAAATGTAACTATTTTGATTATCTTTAAAAGAAAATACTATTTCAAAACTTCACAACTATAACTATCCCATTGGATCAGACTGGATTCCTAATTCAATGGCGCTTGACACACAGAGCAACATTTCTGACAAAAGATTTTCTTTTTCCTTCAATCGAAGAATTTTTAAATATAGTCATTTCTGCATGTCGACTATTTGTGCATCCCTTGCACTCGTCACCTTGTGCAGTGTCATGTTCCCCTGCAAATTATGCTTATCCAAGAACTCAACCTTGCCTTTGCCAATCAACATTTTAATGAAATCCATATTTCCATGATATGCTGCAATGTGGAGTGTGGTGTTCTTTGCAGGGATAACCTCATTGAGCACATCAAGATCCCCCTCACTTGCTGCTTTAGTGTCTCCACATTATTTGATTTTTACTCATATTTCCTCTACGAAAAAGCAGATGAAATAATTGAGCACATCATGCACGATGATCTAATTATAGAATTTCACAATTTCTATTCATTGGTATTGCATGTAACAATGATTTCTTTGTTCCTATCAAGTCAGATTTGTAACTGTAAAGATACGTAATGACTTTTTTTTACCAATAATGTTAATTTGAATAGCCAGTTGCAAGTCAAATTTTCTTTAAAATGGCAAAATTTTACATTGATCATTGCTTCCACTGAAAAAAGCCTCTCGGCTTAAAAATTTATTTAAATTAGATACATATTATTAATAAGATATATGAATAAATATTATTAAAAATTTATTTAAATTAAACACATATTAAAAAGTTAATAAATATAATCATAAATAAATATAATAATTTAATATTTACTAATAATAATTATCTATTACAATAGTTCATTATAAAAATAATATTATTATTTACATACTATATAAATATTTTAAACCCATAAATAATTTATTAAAATACAATACTTTTCTTTAAATCTTAATCAAAACATTAAACTTATACAATAAAAATAATCTTAAATCAAAACTGAACTCATACAATAAAAATAAATATATAAAACAATTGAGAATATAGATGTTCTGGAAATAGCACACAATTTCTGATGAAACAAAAGGAGGGCAGAGGACGGAATTGTCAGAGGCGTTGGAGACGGACAGAAATGCAAACGGAACCTGAAAGTTGGCTGTATCTTATTCAATCGTTGCCGCGACAATTTTTCAAGGGATCAACGATGCCTTCTGCAATTAGAAACTGAACATGACTCTTGTTTTCTCC